>RJVU01073134.1:1534905-1578862 GCA_003731715.1 Anabarilius grahami
AGGGTTTATTGATCTTATTTTTATTTTTATTGATTTTAACAACTCATTATAAAGATATAAATGAATATCTCTATAATTGAATTCATCTAAAATGAATTCAAATGACAGTATTTTTGTCCATTTTTGTTTACAGGGTCCCAGTGCCTTACTCATGTGCTCATCGCCCTTCTGCCTCCCACTCCTCAACAATCTCAAACGACTCCCATCAAGCCTCTGGGCAGGGAATCTGCACTCCAAAAGTGGACATCATGTTCATGAAAACCCATAAAACAGCTAGTAGCACTTTTCTCAACATTCTCTTTCGCTTTGGCGAAAAACACCACCTTAAATTTGCCTTCCCCAACAGCCGCAATGACTTCTTTTACCCCTCCTCTTTCCATCGCTCACAAGTGAAGGACTACAGGCCTGGAATGTGTTTTAACATCATCTGTAATCACATGCGTTTCAACGCTGCTGAGGTGGCCAAAGTGCTTCCAGCAGACACCTCGTACATCACAATCCTCCGGGACCCGGCTGATCTCGCTGAGTCCTCGTTCCACTATTTTGGACGTGTTGTACCTCTCACATGGAAGCTTTCTGGGGACGATAAGCTGAGAGAATTCCTGACAGATCCAAAGCTTTACTACGACCCAGAAGGATTCAATTCATTCTATCTCAAAAACTTGCTTTTCTTTGACTTTGGACAGGATAATAACTTACATCCAGACGACCCAAAGGTGGATGAGGCCATTCGTGCAATCGCCAAGCGCTTCCAATTGGTAATGCTTGTGGAGTATTTTGAAGAGTCGCTCATCCTGCTCAAAGACAGCCTCTGCTGGGACATGGAGGACTTGCTTTTCTTCAAACTCAATGCCCGGAAAGGTTCAACCATTTCGAAGCTGACTCCAGAGCTCAGGGCCAAGGCGCTGGAGTGGAACGCCATTGATTGGAAGCTTTACCAGTATTTCAACGCCACCTTCTGGCGTAAAGTGGACGCTTACGGCCGTGAGCGCATGGCGAGAGATGTTGCAGAGCTGCAGCACAGAAATGCAGAAATGGCTTCCATTTGCATTGAAGGAGGCCATGCCGTTGACGCAGGAAGCATCGTGGAGACTTCCATGCAGCCGTGGCAACCCTTCGGTGAGAAGTCGATTATGGGATACAATCTGAAAAAGAATGTCGACAAAGCACACCAAAAGCTCTGCAGGAAGATGCTCACACCGGAGCTGCAGTATCTCACCGATATGGGCGTCAACCTGTGGATAACGAGACTGTGGGGTCACATTAGAGAGATCCTTCACTGGTAGCTCAGAGGAAATGTTTTGCTTAGGTGAAAGGTCAGCACTGACTTGTATGCAACAGACCTAAAACCTGTTTTTCTGTGTCAGAAAGAAATAAAAACATTAAAAGGCATGACTGAATAAAACATTTTCATATTTATATGAATCTCACTTAAATAAGTGGTGACAGTCACATATTTAACATGTTAGTTTTGTGTTTATAAATGTACTGTAAAGGCCCATTGACGGCAAGAACGATAACTATAATGATATCTATATTAGCATCCACACCATATGCACGATAACTTTGTTTATTATAGGCGTGTCCTGCAGTTATGTCGTCTGCAGTTTTAAAGGGTTTGTTCACCCCAAAATGTAAATTCTGTCATCATTTACTCACCCTCAAGTCGTTCCAAACCAAGTAAGACTTTTGTTCATCTTTGGAACACAAATTAATATATTTTTAATGAAATCTGAGAGCTTTCTGTTCCTCCATTGACAGGCGACGCAACTACCACTTTCAAGCCCCAGAAAGGTTGTAAAGACATCATAAAAGTAATCAATGTGACCCAAATAGTTTAACTTTAAATTTATGAAGTGACGCGAGTACTTTGTTCGTGCAAATAAACATAATTGACCACTTTATATACAAAATATTAATGTGTGTTGTGTTGACGTGAGAGTGAACACGTGTTGGAGATTAATATTTTATAAGTAAAGTGGTAAATTATGTTTTGCACAAAAACAAAGCACTCACGTTTCTTCTTAAATTGAGGTTAAATCACTGGAGTCACATGGACTATTTTAACGATGTCTTTACTACCTTTCTGGGCCTTGAAAGTGGTAGTTGTGTAGACTGTCAATGGAGGGACAGAAAGCACTCAGGTTTCAATTCAAATTAATTTGTGTTCTGAAGATGAACAAAGGTCTTGCGGGTTTGGAATGACATGAGGGTGAGTAATTAATGACAGAATTTTCATTTTTGGGTGAACTAACTGTTTAAAATTTGCATGACTAGTGGAATTTGTTACTCTTTGCCGCTATCGATATACAGTATATAGTTGTGGTGTGGACACTGCTATTCTTTTAAATTTAAAATGATTTTTAAAACTATATCTTTATAGTTATTGTCCTTGGTGTGAACGGGACTTAAGCCACCACTATGTGTTACAGGGGTGTCCAATCCTGCTCCTGGAGGGCCACTGTCCTGCAGAGTTCAGCTCCAACCCCAATTAAACACACCTGAACCAGCTAATCAAGGTCTCACTAGGCATACTAGAAACTTCCAGGCAGGTATGTTGTTGAGGCAGGTTGGAGCTAAACTCTGCAGGACAGTGGCCAGGACCGTGTTTGGACACCCCTGATGTATTACGTAGTGTGCGGGTGCTTGAGTCAATCATAAAAGTGAATCAACTACGCTTGTTACATGACCTCATTCTTTGAAGCTCTTATTGTTGGTGCCAATGGCCATAGCAATAATTTTCTTATTTCTTAAACTTGTTTAGACTCATTCAGAGCTTTACTGTTATCATCACTTGAATGATGAGTAACTCCGGCTAGAATGTTGAGTGGAAAAGTGATTTTAAGCTGAAATGTGATGACGTATTGGGCTTCCTGTGGAAGAGGCCTCTGAGCAGCCCAAAAGATGACAAAATAAAAACTTTATGTAACATACATGTGTCTCGTTCATGTTTCATCATCGCATACTTACACAAATCCAGTCTTTCAGAGTACAGATTGAATAAATGAATAAACACATTGATTTCTTTTGTTTATATTGCATGTGAACATATTTGTGCAATTCATGCTGACTAATGATTTGTTATTAAAATGGTTAAGACCATTAAAAGACCACTTAATATTTTGGCTTGGCCCATTTTTTTTATTTTTTTTTGCCCAGGATCTTACCAGTAAGCATATAAGAAGGACCATTTTGGCATTTCAAGGGTAAGGAATTAGTTTTAGTTAACAATAACAACCCTAGCTAATCCTCAAAAGGAATGTAATACAGGCAAAAGCAAAGATAACCAGCACAATAATCTTTCACATGCTTGACCAACACATTTGAACTCAGCAGGACACAGGCCTGTAAATGAATACACCTTTGAAAGCAATGTTATTTTCCAGTCAACAAACACACACTAGTTTATAGTAATAGTTAACCATAAAAACAAGCAAACAAATAGATAAATATGTACGCATCCTTTATATATTAGGCAATATAGGCTATTCAGATTTAAAGGTGCAGTATGTAGGATTTATATCCGCTAGAGGCCTATTCAAAACAAAGGCGTAGCTTTTATTATGCCACAGTCGCCGGTGCCGCTTCCGCTTTTCCGGTCATGAGTATGAGGTAACGCAGCTCTGTTTATCATATTAGATACAATTGAGTGTGTTGAAAATTATGTTATAACGTTACTCTGTGCGTTCGCTCTGTGGCTGCTGTGAGACACTTGTTTGAGACACACTGCAGTAAGATAGATCGATTTTAGAATATCATATTAAATACTGGATGGCTTGTGTTGATAAATGGCATGCAATTAATTTTAAAACGTATTGTATGATGGAGAAAATTCTGTATTACTGTTACTAAAAATAAAGCTGCATCTGATTATCCTGTTAGCTACTTCACAAAATAGTGTTTTTCTCTGAGGCATGGTAAAACATGGTACTCGAAAAAATCAAGAAATTAGATTTAAACAATAAGACTAAACGTGTTGAGCTATATAACGAAAATTCGTTTTCTGTCCATAAATATATCAAAACAGTTGTTCCCTTGTATATTAAAGCATCTTTGGTGTTTCCATGGTTTCTACAAAATAAAAACCGAGGGTAACGCGGTATGGCGCAATTGACAGGCGACTCCTCACACGTCCCGGAGCCTCTCGTTAAAATTTAAGATTTTCTCACGATTTACAAATAGTTGGAAAGTGACTCAAGTGAACAAAATATATAACACTGGCCTAGTGGTTTTTGAATATTTTACTGCAAAATTCTTACATATTGCACCTTTAATGCAGACCCAGGGCTTTCTTCAGATTCACTTTCACTTCAGGTACATTCAAAAAAAACATTTCATCTAATTAAACATAATTATTGATAATTATTGATCATATCCATCACAAACAGACTGCTATTGATACAGATATAATATTGTCTCAGTCAGTATTGAAATCACTACTACAGGATTCCGAACCTCGCCCCCTGCTGTACTGCTGTGAGGAGCTGCTGGGATTCCGTACCGAGGAGGCAAAATAAAAACGTTCTTCCGTTTCACATCGGACACATTTTACTGTCGCGCTGAACGCTATCCGGAAGTGTGTGTTTAAACAGTCGGAGGTTTTGTGTTGGTTGTTTATGCGTTTATAAACTTTTATTCTTTTATTTACCTCTGCCTCTTCGTCCACAAAAATGGGGAAACGACAGCATCAAAAAGATAAGATGTAAGTTGAAATGAAATATACCGCGAGTAAAATATGACATGTTTGAACTCAACAGTAACTATCGAGCATTTATTATATTGTCTTGTCTGATTATTTCATTGAAGCAAAGCAAAATAAAAATATAATTTATTGCAATGACATCGTGTTATTTGTTATCTGAGGTTTATTATGTATTTGTCTTAAAACTGTTTACAAACCCAGCTGTCATTCTTGCGTTTAATTGCAACTGCTGTATTTTATTTTGTAGTTATTTATGTTTTAGCGTTCTAATAAAATAGTATTACATTATACAGATTCTTTAATAAGTGTAATAATAGTATTCTTTATCTGTCTGTTTCAGGTACATCACATGTGCAGAATACACCCAGTTTTATGGAGGGAAGAAATCAGGTACTTGCACTATTAAGAAAGCATCAACTTATAAGTACATGAATGAAACTAAAATTACATTGTGCGGTTCGTTGGTTAGTATGATATTAACAGTGTTGGGTAAGTTACTCAAAAAAAGTAATCCACTACAAATTACAAATTACTACATCAAAATTGTAATTTGATTACATTACTGATTACTGCATGTAAAAAGTAATCAGATTACTAATTACTTTACATTCAAGTTACTTTGAAACCTACAAAAATACACCACAAACTGAAACTCATAGTTCTTTCTGTAATTTAATATTGACTGAAAAATATTACAGAAGTATGAAAACAGCAACTTGACTTTAAAATATTTGTTAATCATCTATAGGTAGCTTATTCTTTCAAATGCAATCAACAGTCGCCTGAGGGCGCTCAATGACCACGTCATCTGTGAGCGTGAGATTCTAACAAACTAAAACTAACTTATAAATATATGAAATATAAACTAATAAATATATGAAATATTGTACACTTGTTAATGTTTATGTTTATTTTTGTTTGCAGTTTTTTTTTAATAGTATTTAATGATTATGAACACATATTAAGCATGATAAACCATACAATGATAAACTACAAAGCTGGCAGGTATGGTATGTATTGTTACAAAATAAAGTCATTAAGATTGTTATTAGTATTATTTTATAAAATAACATGTAGGATAAAAGTAGGCCTAGTTTTATCATGAGTTGTCCCGTTTCTGTGATAGCTCCAGCTGTCCGACGCACAGTTATAGGCTACATCAGCGTCCGAATTCACTCACTTCATTTCGTTCACTCTTTGCAGATATAATGCACTCAAATGACATTGACAGTGAATGAGTGAGCGGTTTCGGACACAGCTTAAACATTCCTTGCTGTGTGTAGCATGTGTGTGCGTGGTAGCTTAACTGTGTTTATGTTTATATGTAACTGCATTAAAGACAGGAAAAATTGCTGAAAACATTTATAATAACATTTGAAAACAGTATTGTTCAAAAGTTACCTTCCCTCCCGATCCTGAACAAATCGCCTAAACATAAAATCTAGCTTGTTTAGGCGAGGTTGGACCGCTCTTGTCTTGGAAGCGGGTTTCCTCCTCCACGCATACTCCGGTGATTCATAATGACGCATCCGTGCCAAACGTGATTTCTCTAGAAATGCACTTTACCTAATATTTTTTTTTCTTGTAATGCAAGTAACGTAATTTTATTGACATCAGTAACTGTAATCAAACTACATAAATTTAAAATGTAATGCGTTACATTACTGCGTTACCAGGAAAAGTAATTAGACTACAGTAACGCGTTTCTTTGTAACGCGTTATACCCAACTCTGGATATTAACACAATATGTACAAAATACAGTACTTGACAGTAAACAAACACAAAGCATTGTTGGATACACAATATGAGTAAAACAAATGATACCTTTAGTTTACCTTGGTTTAGATGCAATATGTTGTATCATGTGAGGAAGAATAGGCACATTACAGATTGTAAGAAATTTCAGGGTTTCCACAGTCTTGGAAAAATATTTCCAGGCCTTAATGAATAAACAAATCAGGTTCTCATACTTGTTGTTTATATACGGAAGAGGATTAGGGCCAAGCAATAATACAAAAATAAAACCATCTCGAGATTAAAGTTGTTAAATTTCGAGAAAAAAGTCGAAATAACATGTTGAGAATAAACTCGTTAAATTACGAGAACAAACTCGTTAAATTTCAAGAAAAAAGTCGAGATAAAATGTTGAGGATAAACTCGTTAAATTACGAGAAAAAAAACTCGTTAAATTTCGAGATAAAATGTTGAGAATAAAGTCATTAAATTACGAGAACAAATTCGTTAAATTATGAGAAAAATGTCGTTAAATTTCTAGAAAAAAGTCGAGATAAAATGTTGAGAATAAACTCGTTAAATTACGAGAACAAACTCGTTAAATTTCAAGAAAAAACTTGAGATAAAATGTTGAGAATAAAGTCATTAAATTACGAGAAAAAACTTGTTAAATTACGAGAACAAATTCGTTAAATTATGAGAAAAATGTCGTTAAATTTCGAGAAAAAAGTCGAGATAAAATGTTGAGAATAAACTCATTAAATTACGAGAAAAAAACTTGTTAAATTTCGAGAAAAAACTCGAGATAAAATGTTGAGAAAAAAGTCATTAAATTACGAGAAAAAACTTGTTAAATTACGAGAACAAATTCGTTAAATTATGAGAAAAATGTCGTTAAATTTCGAGAAAAAACTCGAGATAAAATGTTGAGAATAAAGTCATTAAATTACGAGAAAAAACTCGTTAAATTACGAGAACAAATTCGTTAAATTATGAGAAAAATGTCGTTAAATTTCGAGAAAAAAGTCGAGATAAAATGTTGAGAATAAACTCATTTAATTATGAGGAAAAAAGTCGTTAAATTACGAGAACAAATTCGTTAAATTATGAGGAAAAAAGTCATAATTTAACGAATTTGTTCTCATAATTTAACGACTTTTTTCTCGTAATTTAACGAGTTTATTCTCAACATTTTATCTCGACTCTTTTCTCGAAATTTAACAACTTTAATCTCGAGATGGTTTTATTTTTTCATTATTGCTTGGCCCTAATCCTCTTCCGTATTTATACGTTTGGGTTCAGTAAGATTTTATTTTTTTAAAGAATTGTATACTTTTTATTCAGTAAAGATGCATTAAATTGATCAAAAGTAACAGTAAATAGATTTATAATGTTACAAAATATTTCTATTTCAAATAAATGCTGTTCTTTTGAACTTTGTTTGTCACAGAATCATGAAAATTAAATGTATCATGGTTTCTACAAAAATATATATTTTATGTAAAATAAAATAGCGTATGTAATGCTGTTGGTTTTCTTGTCTCTCACTGTGTTGTTTGATTGATTGCACCACATACAGACTTATTTATGCACTTTAGATTTGATATTGCTGATGCTTTTCCCCCTTTGTTGTCTTGTTTATAGAAATCCCACGAGACAATTTCAGACGTCTGCCCTTTGATCATTGCAGGTGAGTTTAGAAATGCATAACGCTTCTTTCATGTTTGATAGAAAAGTCCTTTGTGTTTCTTCTTTTCCCTAATTTAGGTCTAGTACAATAGATCCTGCTTTCATAACTGCTGATCTGGGGTTTCAAATAATACTGTCATTGCTTTTATTTGAGGTAAAGCTGCTGTTTGTCATTTTTTCCCAAAAATCGTTAAAGTCTGCATGAAACAGAAGTTGAGATAGTCTTTTCTTCCCTATTGTGACATAAATTTAAAGACCTCCTGTGGTGAAAATCAAGTTTTTAATGTTGTTTATATGCCTATGTAGTGTTTTTAATATGCTTTAAGACAAACTATGTGCAAATTCATAAGTCAGCACCATTGCTGAGTATTGTATGTTTGAAACTGCAGTGAACCAAAGACAGTCTAAAACCCGCGGTTTGAAATTGTGGGTGTTTGTGACGTCACAGACTACCTTGAAACCAATCACAACAATGTGCTGGCAGGCTTTAGCATATCATTAACTATGACTGCTCTGAAGCAGGAAAGTCTCGAGAGAAGCCAGGTTATCCCGGTTAATTTTCTGTTGATATGAAAAATTGTGTCGATTTAGCAATATAGCGAGTCTATTACGATGTTATGATGAATTATATGCCTTTCTCCACTGACGTTCTGAGTTGTTCAAAGCGGTGTTTCAAAATAGGAATGGTGTGTATAACATTAGCAACACATTATTAGCTGTTTGATAACGTCTTCAAGCAAAAGGCTAATTATATTAATTCATATTAATTAATGACAACCGTTGCAAGGGCTGTGCCAAGTGTGCGAGCGCGTAGGGGCTCGCGCCAAAGTAAAGTGACAGCTGACTTGAAGTAAAGCCAATAAAGTTAATGTTTTTGTCCTTCGAAATATTTTAATACTATAAAACATAGCTAAACAATATTGCTCTGAGCGTGTTCATGTGCATATTCAGAGTGTGTCCTCGCATGTCAAGTTCTGAGAGAGCTATTCAGTCCATTATAAATTCTGATTCGGGCCGCCTCTGGAATGGATCAAACCATAGATATTAGCCTACCTGATAAGTTCAAGTAAATACGCTGGAAATCCGCGCTCATTCAAGGATGTGCATTTACGGAGAAGGCACGGGCACCTGCAGGATTTCATCTGAATGTTTTTTAAAATCTGAACTCCAAAAAGCAACAAACTTGTCAAACATCCATTTGGTGCATGTTCAGAGAGGAAAACGGCTGCTTGTTCTCTCGATACTGTCTGTTTTACTGAGAAATCGCTTCAGGTGATTCAGTGAGAGAGCAGTCCAAATGAATGCAAGTGGATTCAGACGGTTTTGCAAAGGCGTTTTACCAATTCATAATTTAAAACACAATTTAAGCGTCAGAAATTAAACTGAATATACGAAGCGAACCAAGCTTTTTCTTAAATATCCACTACACAAACAACAAATTGCTCGTCACTGTAGCAACAGTAGACTCTCCGAGTTGGTGTGAGCGAGTGGAGGCGGGGCTAATTTACATATTCATTGATCCGTGTATATTAAATGAGGCAAGGGTGTAGAGTTACATTCAAGCAATTTTAAGGCATGAAGATTTTTTTTTTTACTTGAATTTTTTTTTAAATATGTCATTTTGGTGATCAAAGATGAGTTTTAAGGGATAAAATAATTGACTACAAGGGGACTTTAAGTAAAACATCTTCTTGAATAAGGAAAAATGTAGGGTGGGACTTGATTTTGTCCATCGGGGGTTGGATGGTTGTGGTTTACTATTGGTTGATCTCATGTGAGTGACAGGTTGTCCCGCCCTCGCGCCAGTAAACACGTCATCAGAGAAGAGATGAGATGTTGCTCAAGAGAAAGATTACGAGGGCACATGAATTTAAAAATATAATAATGTGTGCACGGATAAATCTTTTATAATAAATGCTGCAATATTCCATAAAATAAGAATTGTCAATTTTGTTTTCATGGTGACTTTAAAATACTTTTCTCCTATTCCAATGTAATATGCAGAGACAACAATTAGTAAGTAGGTTGACTTTACTTAAATTGTGCTTTTAAAACATTGCTCTGTTTGTTGGAACAAAAAAAAAAAAGAAGACACATTTGAGTTTTGGGACAGGGCTTTTTGTTTTTTCAGTGAAAGATGAGTTCATACCTTTTTTGAAAACCTTTTGGGGGCTCAAAAATGACAGCAGCTTTAGTGTAATGCTTATATGAGTTTATGAGTCTTTTAATGTTCATCTCTTATCCCTCACATAGTTTGTCTCTTCAGCCCTTTGAGTATCCCATGTGCACAGTGGATGGGGTGGTTTTTGACCTAATGTGAGTATCAAATTGAGTCATTTATGAATCATTCATGATTTTATAGTAGCTAACATCTATTAATAATATACTTATTTATAGTACCTTATTTATTATTACGTAGACTACTGTTCAAAAGTTTGAGGTGAGAGATTAATACTTTTATTTAGCAAGGATGCATTACATTAAACTGTTCAAAAGTGTCAGGAAAGACATTTACATTTAAAAAAATTCTGATTCTATTTTAGAACTTTCTATTCGAAGAATCCTGAAAAAAGTATCCAAACAACCAAATCAGCGTATTAGAATTATGTCTGAAGGACCAAGTGACACTGAAGACTGAAAATTCACAGGAATAAATTACTTTTTAAAATATAAAATAAGATATATTAAAATATAAATAATTTTAAATAAAATATTTAAAAAAATAATTATAATATATCACAATATTACAGTTTTTTTTTTAAATATATAAAATAAAATATATAAAAATATGTTTTTTTTTATAATTATAATATATCACAATATTACTGTTTTTATTGTAATTTTGATCAAATAAATTCAGCCTTGGTGAGCATAAGAGACTTCTTTCAAAAACATTTTAAAAAATCTTACCAACTCCAAACTTTTGAACAGTATTGTACATATCTTAAGTGGCTTGATGATGCCAGAAAATGATTACCATTTGTTTTCTCTTTAGGAGCATAGTGCCTTGGATTAAGAAGTTTGGTACCAACCCCATAACTGGAGAGGTATTTCAGTTATTCCAACTTATTTATTATTTATTTGATGTTGACCAATAGACTTTTCAAAATCTTTGGAGGTGAAAGCTCAATATCAAATATCCTGCATGGATTAAACCACTAGAGGGCGTCAGACTCCATTTGAGGAGAAGCCCAGCGCTTCAGCAGAGAATAATGACACCAAGTAAACTGCAACATCTACTCCAGATGATGCTATCAGTGCACTTGCATGTTCATCCTAGAGAATACAAAGCTACAAACCAGAATCTCTTGTTGTATACATGTTATAAAGAGCACTGCGAGTGTATTTAGAAGAAGGCAGTGGATGGTTTTCCAAGGCAGTGGATCCCAAACTTTTTAGAGCGGGAGCGGCGTACCCCTGAGGCATTTAACATCCTTCTGCGTACCCCCTCTCTTTCACTTAGACTGCAGGCACGCCTTTTCCATTAAGGGACAATATTTGCCCCCTAAAATTGATTTTCAGGTGCATTTCTTACCTTTATAAATGCAAGGTTTTTTAAACCTTATTAAATATTGGTCTCATGTTTTATGTCAAATTCTTAAAATTCCATTAATTTAATTATTAATATAATAAATAAAGCAATAAATTAAATTAAATCAATCAATCATTACAATCAAATGAAATCAGTATCAACAAAAGCCATCTTTGCACTGTAATGGCACAAGCTGCATCTAGATGCATTTACACAATATTTAAAGCTGCTTAGAGGTGGCAAAATTGCAATTACAATGGCATAAATAATGTTATAATATGAAATAATGTTTTAAATAAAAATTGTTCAGCAGAGAAATATGAAATTATGGCAAAAAAGTGTACATTTAAATATCAAACAACAACTGCCAGTAGGTGGCGGAAAGTCGCTGTCTTAATGAGTGAGTCATAGAGTCATTCATTCATTTGGTAAATTAAAATAATATAAAAATAGAAGCTAATTCAAAATATTAATGAATACTATAATAGCATTTAAATAATACTAAAAAGAAACACTGCTCGTAACCAGCCACCTAGCAACAACCCAGAAAACCTTAGCAACCACATAGGAATGCTCTAAAAACCATTCAAAACACAGTATAGCCTACCTTAAGTACTTCTGTGCTACTTTGGTAAGATATTGTAAAAAAAATGTTAACATAACCAAAAGCCTTTCATAATCATAATTTTATTGCATATTTGCCAAACGGTGGATATTTTTTGCTTTGAGAGTTTCATTTTATATTTTGGAGAATAGTCAAGCTTCAGAAATTCACTTATGTGTCGCTTAGAGGCAAAATACTCTATTACTGTACCCATCTGGAAATTGTTATTAAGACTATATGAAGATATTTCACAGGCCTGCTGATGGTGGCTTACAGCATTCAGTGTGCCAGGAGTGGATGTGGGTGTAAATTGCTGTATAATCAGTTCACTGGACGCACATCGCTGCACTCTTAATTTATGGAATAGGATTTATAGGATCTCTGCGTGTGCATGCTGCATACATAATCAGTTTGCACCAGCATCAGCAAAATATGTGCGAATATTTACAGAGAGTGTTTCTTGGGTGTGATGCAGGACGTCCTGTATTTACTTGCTTTCAAAATTCATGTTGTCAATTGAAGCACATGGCTGTCATCTGTAATTCATCTTTACATCTTCACAGCTATGCATCTGAGTGAGTGAGTGAGTGCATGTCTGGACATGCCTCTGTGATTTTGTGTGTGTGTTTCTGTTCGTACACACAGTTTGACTGTGTTATCTGAAGTATTCATGATTGATTTGTCTTGCTAGATGGAGAGGAGGAGAGTAAGTGCTGGAGATGATGAGGGGTGATTGTGTGAAAACAGACTCTCTGTGTGTGTGTTAGTGACTTTTACAGAGATCTTCAGGACATGCCAGGACTTGCTCTCCTGTGTTCCCATATTTTCTGCTGTAGTTTTGTTTAAATGGGTAATAGTGAGGCATGTAATCAGAAATGTTATGTTGTATCAGCCCTACTGTATATATTGCATTTTTTTTTAAATACCAGAGTGTGTTTGTTAGGCAAGGCATGTTTATTTATATAGCACATTTCAGACACGATGGTAATTCAAAGTGCTTTACATAAAATGGTTTTCAAAATAATCATAAAATTATCACAACAGATGTTTAAGAAATAAAATGTACAATAAAAACTAAAATTATTTTAATATAAATGATAAAATATAAACATTGAATTACAAATACGAATAAAAAGAAAAGACAAGAATAAATAAGAGAATTAAATGCGAAAAAGTAGGACGCAGCACAGTGAAATCACAATTGACCTCATTTATTTGTCTAATAAGACCTTTTACTGTGCAAAATACATGAATGCACTTTATTCATAATCATTTATCAGAATATAATGCATTTCTCCAGCTGTTCTGCTGATTTAAGCAAGGCTGAAAAACAATATTAGCCAATACTATGAAGCCAATGAGGATCCAGTTAAATCCTTATGGATAAAATGCATTCAGCAAACTGATTGCAACTTTCAAGTAGTTCTTCCCGTTTTTGTGTCCAGTATCCATCAGGTGGTCCGCAAACAGTCTGTAGTCTGAAGCGGAACCTAGTAGTCAGACGCCCAGTGTTTTCATCACACACCAGCTACTGGGTTGACCAGGGAGGGAGGGGCTTAAAGACAAATAATCCTGGGGGATGATGACCGTCTGAATCAGTGTGTCACTGGATCACAGTGTGGTCAGTTTAAATGTATCCCACAGGCAGAACAATCCTCAGTCACCAAGTTTAAACCCCTAGCAACACCAAATAGATTCAACCATGAATAGTTTACTTACGATTTAACTAAATAATAAGCTATATTGCCATTGAAAAATGACACTACTGTTCAAAAGTTTGGGGTTGGTTAGATTATTATTATTATTATTTTTTTTTTGGGAAAGAAGTCTCTCACCAAGGCTGCATTCATTTTATCAAACATGCAGTAAAAACAGTGAAATGTTTTTAAAATTTAAAATATTTTAATATATTTTAGAATGTATATTCCTGTAGTGGCAAAGCTGAATTTTCAGCATCATTACTCCAGTTTTCTGTGTCACATGATACTTCAGAAATCATTCTAATAAGCTGATTTGGTGCTCAAGAAACATCTTCTTCTTATTATTATTATTATTATCATTATCATTATCAATGTTGAAAACAGTTGTGATGCTTATTTTTTGTTAAAACTGATAAATTTTTTTGCAGGATTCTTTGACAACAGCAATTACAAAAGAAATTGAATTCTTTTGCAACATATTTAATGTCTTTACTGTCAGTTTAATCAATTTAACGCATCTTTTATGGATAAAAGCATTACTTTCTTTTAAAACCAAAAATCTTACTTACCACAAACTTTTTAACGGTGTTACATCACCTTTAAATATCGTTTTACAGTTTTACTTTATGCAAAAAACTAAAAACTGGCACTTTAGCCAATTAACTGAAGTCTTTCTTTGCTGTTATCTCATCTACATGTCATTAGACAGGAATTTACTTTTTTCTTTTCTCTAAAACAATAATAGATCCACAGCATTGTGTGTTGGTGTTTAAAAGGAGTGGTATTCATTGGTGTTTTATCATCGCCCAAACATGTCCTATATGAATCAGCTAATTTGTGCTAAATAATGAAACAATTAGACATTCACAGGGTGTGATTACATTATAATTGAAAAAATATAGGTGTGTCTGAGAGCCAAAGTCTGGCAGATATAGTCACAAACTCCCTAACTTCCTGTATTTCTCTCTCTCTCTTTCTGTCTTTAGAAGCTTGAGGCTAAATCTCTCATCAAGCTTAACTTCTGCAAAAACAATGAAGGTAAATATGTTTGTGTGCGCGTGCGTGCACGCTCTTGATCCTCTTACCTGACCTGCGTCAACAACAATATGTGCTAATGACAAGAGATAATGGATTGAAGTCCTCTACAGTGCATATTCTGTCTTCCTCTCCTGTATTTTAGGGAAGTACCACTGTCCTGTACTCTACACAGTGTTCACAAACAACTCCCACATCGTTGCCAACAAAGTCACAGGGAATGTTTTCTCTCATGAGGTAAAACATGCTACATCCTAAATGTTTTTAAAGGTCTTTTCATATGCAACTTAAAGGACCATATCTACATGTCTGTAGTATTTTATTTTGTCCCCCATGAAATCCACTTATGTTTTTCAAGGTTTGTTGGACCCAAAACAGTCATACTTTAGTTTAACCCATTTTTTGACCCTTTGAATGAAACAGCCTTTTTTGCTACTAATAGTTTATCTAAATTAAATTATATAAATATTTCTAAATGTATATTGTTTATATATATATATATATATATATATGTGTATATATATGTATATGTGTTAATCTTATTTGATGGAAATTATTTTATTTTATTCATTAATGTAAATTAATGTATTCACCCTCATGTTGACTGAAAGTTATTTCAGATTTTCCATAAAAGGAATCATAAAAGTAGTCTGTTTGACTCATGTACTATACTGCAAGTCTTTTGAATCCATATGATGAAATTTAAGTCATTAATGTGGTTGTGACATCATATCCATGATTTCTGAATTACCCATTTTTGCAGTTCAGTTTCCATTCATTGTGGAAAATGTAGGTCTACACTTAAGAGCAAGGGAAATCTGGTTGTTCATGATCCCTTTAATATCATACTGACATTAATATGGTCAAATCGATGCATTAACCTTCTTTAAACTGTATAAATGTGTACATGAATAGTCAAAATCCTGTGAATGTGTTTTGTTTAGGCAGTAGATCAGCTCAACATCAAGACAAAGAGTTATAAAGACCTGCTGACGGATGAACCATTTACCCGCCAGGATCTCATCACACTACAGGTGACGGAGACAGAGAGTGTGTGTTTATGACTGTTAAGGGATAATTAAGCAGTGTCACATGAGTGCTGTGATTTAATACAGCTTTTCTATACACAAGTTAGTATCAAGAAACTCCCATTTCAGACAGAAATTACCCTGTTCGTTTGTAGTTTGTATGTGGCTGTGTGTCAAAAACCCTGTGCTTTCTGTGTGATTTCAGTTTTATGAAATGTCAGGTTGAAGCCAGTTCACACTACAGTGTTTAACAGCTGTCGAGAGAGAGTCAGGCTGATCCTGATGACTGACAGACAGACAGGAATCATTTGCATGCTACATTTATAAATATCTGCTCAGCTATTGTACTATTTATACTATTTATTCATATCCTAAATGGGCTTTTTTATCTAGGTAAAACACTAAAGCACATACAGAGGATGTTTTGGGGCAAATCTTTTAACCGGGATAAATGTTAAAATGCCCACTGTTCAAAAATAGCCACATGTTAACATGAGGATTGTGTTTTTAAATGAATCTTTAAACTCCTGTCATGACTAATGTGCCCATATAGCCTGTAAACCTGCTACCTTTTGCAAGAATTACAGAAACTGACAGAAACATTCACCCACAGGAATGACATCCGTAGCATCTCACCACTAAAGGATGTTTGGACAGCTTTAAAGCTGAAATAACACACATTATTGTAAGGAAAAATTAATATAAACCCTTTAACAAAAATATGAGCTGCACATTTCTGCTTTGAAACCTTCTGGAATGTCTTGCCCCATTGACTTCCGTTGTAAGTTCTTCAATTCAAACACGTCCCTCAGTTTGTGAAAATAAACAAAAATCAAGGTTAAGTTATTGTATGTAGTTTTGACAGTGTGCCATCAATAGAGCTAAACTCCACTCAACCCCAAAGATACCTTTAAAACCTTCACAATGTGAATTTGTGCTTTGTACTTTGTTAATGAAGAAGGCAATAAAGCACTGATCGAGAAACTGCACAATTTATGAATCAAACACAGCCTGTTTCTGAATAGATGGGATTAAACATTACAGCAGCATGTGGCGACTGTCCAAAGTTGTGTTAAGCTTCGCTGTAAATCTGTTTGAGTGTTAGAAAGAACTTATGTAACCAGGGTAAGATTTATGTCAACAAATCTATACATGGTATTAGCATGTTAGGATCTGTGTAGTAGGTCATGTACATTAACATTCAATAGTTTGAGGTCAGTAAGATTTTTATTTTTTTTTTAAAGAAAAATACTTTTATTCAGCAAGGATGCATTAAATTAATAAAAAGTGACAGTAAAGACATTTGCAATGTTACAAAAGATTTATGTTTCAAATAAAAGCTGTTCTTTTGAACTTTCTATTCAAAGAAGAATCCTTGAAAAAATGTAATTGTTTGTACAAAAATATTAAGCAGCACAACTGTTTTCAACATTAATAATGAGAAATGTTTCTTGAACAGCAAATCAGCATATTAGAATGATTTCTGAAGGATCATGTGACACTGAAGACTGGAGTAATGATGCTGAAATTTCAGCTTTGCAATCAGGAATAAATTACATTTAAAATATATCATATAAAATAAATATTTGTAATAATATTTGACAATATATTACTGTTTTATGTTGTTTTTGATCAAATATATGAAGCCAAAACTATAACTTTTACCGACCCCAAATCTTTAAACAGTGTTGTATGTTCATGTACAGATTTGCATTGAGTTTTATGTTTGCATTTCCTGTGCATTTTATGCAGTAACATGGAAATAAAGAATCTGTTATTATGACTGATTGACATCCCTTATATAAGTATAGAAGTCTATGGTATGCCTTCCTTCAGATAGCCAGGGAAACGTGGGTGTGTGTGAAAGAAACTGGAAGCTGAATCAGTGTTTTCTGTGTGTGTGCATGTGACCTACAGTATCTAGTATTCATAGAAAGTCCTTGCATGGTTTATTTTGGCTCAGGGAGAGAGTTGATGGGTGTTATGGGGGTGTTCAGAGAAATAGAAAGGAACTTGGAGTTATTTTAGGGTGAGATTAGGCCATATAGCTCAGAGTGGGAGCTTTTGGACATGTCTATCCCTGGAGCTCGAGGAAGGATAGGTCAGGGAGGTGTCGGGCGACGTGGTTTAAGGGTTAGAGTTTTTGAGACAGACATAGAAGTTATTTTGGGTGCCATGTGAGATGGGAAAGCTGGGGGAGTTTTAAAAGGATAGGGGGGAAAGTATTTTAAAAAGAGAGAGATTGTTGGGAGTGGGAGTTTAGCTGAAATAGCAAGACTGAAATGGGCTGAGGTACAGGTTCACTCTCTGACCTATTTGGAACGGATACTACCGTGGTTCAAGCATAGAGCGGAGGAGAGAGAGAGAGATGAGAAGGTCCTGAACTCTCTTTTGTTTGTGTGTGTGTGTTGCAGCGGCAAACTGTCCAGCCAGCAACATTTACACTAAACTGATAAAACATTGCCAAAACAAATCCATTAAAGAGTGTTTACTTGTCTTTCTATTTATGATATGAAAATTATGATATGAGTTGTCTTATAACAATTGTGTGTGTGTGTATATATATATATATATAAATAATGATCTGTGCATAGTTTGTCAGCAGATCTGAAGTTGTCATATAACATCTAATTTTGTCACTTTATATCCCAGGATCCTACAAATCTGGATAAATTCAATGTCTCCAACTTCTTCCATGTGAAAAACAATATGAAAGTCCTCGACCCTGGTGAGTTCAGTGTTTTAAATGCAGTACAAAGATTTCAGTTCGTTTTGCTGTATATAGTATGTTTAGTGTGCAGATTCTATGTTGCAGTGTTATTGTTAACCAATAAATTATTTTTTCATTAATTGAAATAATAAAAAAACCTTAAGTTTTTCTTCGAATATTTGTGTACAAAATTACACAACAAAACTTAAACCCCCAAATTAAAATGAAAAAAAGCTAATTCAAAACATTAATAAATACAATAATACTAAAATTACACTGATGCATAGTTTACAACAGAGCACACTTACTGGGTACTGTATTCCACAATAACACAGATTGCAAATGAATAATTGAAGAAGAAAAAAACTGACTGTCAGTCAGTTAGACTTTACCTGTGAGAGTTGAATAAATTAGCTCCAGGCTCAGGTGTGCTATTTTCACATTACAGTCCCCATTCTGTACATTTCATTATGTAGCCATATTACTTGAATTAGCCCAGCTGTGATGATTTCAGTAAATTAATTGTTTAACGAGGTAGAACTTGGTGCAATTCGTTAGGGATTCACATTGCATAATGAATTAACTAAAGGAGTGTATAAATGTTGTGAATTCACTTGAATCCCTGAACATAATATACTCAAAAGGCCATAAAAATAACCATCATGACAGGAATGCAAGATAATGTGTGTGTATGTCATCGCAGAATGTAGACGCTGACCAGCGGCCTTAAATTAGCTGGAGAGATCCATAACACTGTCTGCGCTGTTGTTACAGCAGATCTCATGATGTGGCCGATTTACTGTGTAGCTTAGACATTTTAATCTCAAAAATCCTGGAAAAGCAGTTTTTATTTAATACTGTATAGTGCATTATAATATTATTTATGCATTAAAATGGTATTCATAATGTCATATAATACACAGTGTAATTCATTGTCTTTTTTATATAAATAATTGTAACCACAGTTCATATGATACATTATAATACCCACCTGTTTATGATTACAAGCTTAGAGTTTAATACATTTGTTATTGTTTAATGCATTTTATACAGTTTAATGCATTTGTTTTTGTTTAAAGTCAGCTATACTCACCACAGCTGCATTTATTTGATTAAAAATACAGTAAAAATTTACAATTTGAAATAATTGTTTTCTATTTGAATATAATTTATGATATATATTATATGTAATATAAAATTCCTGTGATGTCAGTCTTCTGTCACATGATCCTTTAGAAATTATTCTAATATGCTGATTCTCAAACATTTCTTATTATTGTCAATGTTGAAAATGGTTGCACTGCTTAATATCTCTAAGAACAGCATTTATTTAAAATGGAAAATTTAGTATTTACTGTAACTTTTGATAGATTTAATTTAAAATTATAAATCTTTCAAAAATCCCAAACTTTTGAACAGTATCTAACATAAAGGCTTCAGAATCTGATGACTGTTGTATTGTGAAGGTGTCACTTTTATGAGCCCCTGTCTATTTTTCTTTCCCCTACAGATGAAGAGAAAGCCAAACAGGACCCGGCATACCATCTGAAAAGCACAAACCTGGAGACGCGAGAAACCCTGGCGGAGCTCTATAGGGACTATAAAGGAGATGAGCTGTTGGCCTCAACTATGAAAGAGCCCGAAACCAAAAAAACAGACAAGTTCAATGCTGTGAGTGTTTGACACAGAGTTTTTTAAGGGATTGCCTTTCTAGCTATAGTCGATGGCAGATTGTTATTTCTCTTTGTCTTCATCGATTAATTTCTCTTTTTTATTTGTCATCAATTTAAAGTGCTTATATATCATTGAAAACATAGACTCTAATACTTTTCTGGACTGGCTGTGCTTCACAACCCAGATTTCACATTGGACATCAAATGTTGACCAAACAACAGACAGAACCAAAACTGTTTCTCATACAGAAGAAAACAAAAATGATATCCAATCATAACTGTCATCCAAACAATCTAATTTACATATAGAAGTCTTAACGATAGCAAAAACAACCTGTTTAATTGTAAAAGGTAGAAATAACCACTGTAATTTAACAATTACAGTTGTTTTTGGTGCAAGGAACCTTGAAATTAATATTAATTCAGCAGGGACACCGAGTGTAAGTTTGTTGAAAAAGATACCGTTATTGTCTCAACCACAAAAACGAAATTTGTGAAAACGGTGACGTCATGCGAATGTGTATTACGTGTTCAGTCTATAGGTGTGTAGTGTTTCTTTACAAAGTGACATCGCCAACTACTGGCCTGGCATGCATAAGACAGTGTTTTTAATAATTTTTGTGGAATTGTATGAACGGGATCATTTTAACAACGTAGTCATCTGTATGCAAAAAACGCAAAGGAAAACTTTTTTAGTACATTGTTGTCATGTAAACGTACTCTAGGTCAACTTAATATGACAGAGAACAGGAACAGAACCAAACCAAAACACTAGGAATCTAAACATATCTGTGACAGTCAGTTTCCACAAAAATATTAAGCAACAAAAATAGTAAGCAGCAAAAATTGTTTTCAACATTGATAATAATAAGAAATGTTTCTTGAGTATCAAATCAGCATTAGAATAAATTTTGAAGGATCATGTGACACCGAAGACTGGAGTAATGATGCTGAAAATTCAGCTTTGCATCACAGGAATACATTACATTTTAATTTATATTCAAATAGAAAACAGTTATTTTAAATTGAAATAATAATATTGCTGTTTTCACTACATTTCTGATCAATTAAATGCAGCCTTGGTGAGCATTAGAGACTTCTTTCAAAATCATCAAAAATCTTACCAAAATGATGGGTTCTAATGGGGTCTCCTGCGAGGTGTTTGGTCAGATAAAGCAGTTCTGTGCAGTGCTGTTTGGGTCGCAGTGAAGTGTCTTGGTGTGTGTGTGTCTTGGTGTGTGTGTGTGTGTGTCTTGGTGTGTGTGTGTGTCTTGGTGTGTGTGTGTGTGTCTTGGTGTGTGTGTGTGTGTCTTGGTGTGTGTGTGTGTGTGTGTCTTGGTGTGTGTGTGTAAAAGTGTCTGTGCATTACGAGGTGATTTGCCTCTCAGACTCTCCCACCATCACACAGCAACTGGAGCAGAAGAAAATGCCTCGCAGGATCCTCAACCGACCACACACACACTCAGAGCAAGAATCACAACAAGTTTCTCTGAATGTCATGTCAGTTTTTCTAAAATTATGATACCAATTACTCACTTCCTGGGAAACGACCCCACTGCACAAATACCTGGTATCTAAATCAAGAGGTTTTTCTTCCATACTTTGTCTGCGATGGTTCTAAGTGTGTTTGTGGCTGTGTCTCAAGTCTTCTTTGAGTCCAGGTTGAAGTGTGTCTGCCCTGTGCTTTCAGCTATATTAGCTTTGCTTGCTCAGCCCATTCACAGTACAGGCATTGAGTGTAATTGGCTCGACTTTTGGCATGAATGCCAGTCTATTTCAGCCCTAGCTGTGCTGGATTGGTATTGTGACGCTGAAATAGACTGGCATTCAGGCCCACTCTCCTACTGATTTAGCTTTGCTATTTCTACACCATACTAAGGCAACCATAATATCCCAAATATAACTCAGTTTTCAACAAAATATATATATATAATTTTTATGTGTTTTTTTTTTTTTTTGGTTAATTCTAGCAACCACATAGCAATATTCTAAAACCACTCAGAACACCGTAGCATTGAGGAGGTAATTTGTTATTCAGGAAATGTAAAAATCTAGTTCCTACATTATATTTATGAATACACACTATTCAATTTTTTGAAAGAATTTAAATAATTTTATTCAATAAAGATGCATTCAATTGATCAAAAATGACAGTAAAGACTTGCATTGTTTAAAAAAATTTATTTTAAATAACTGCTGTTCTTTTCAGCTTTCTCTAAAAAAAAAAATTTATTAAGGTTTCCACAAAAATATTAACTATCAAAACTGTTTTAAACATTGATAATAATAGGAAATGTCACTTGAGCATCAAATCAGCATTAGAATTTCTGAAGGATCATGTGACACTGAAGACTTGAGTAATGATGCTGAAAATTCAGCTTTGACATCACAGAAATAAATCACATTTTTAAATATATTAAAATTAGCGATTAGTGATTTTGATGCGATTAATCGCATCCAAAATAAAAAGTTTGTGTTTACATAATTACAGTTGCATGAAAAAGT
This sequence comes from Anabarilius grahami, assembly GCA_003731715.1. NCBI lineage: Eukaryota > Metazoa > Chordata > Actinopteri > Cypriniformes > Xenocyprididae > Anabarilius > Anabarilius grahami. The sequence goes on from RJVU01073134.1 coordinate 1,557,819, forward strand.
ATGGGGTATGTATGGGAACCCCTTGCAGAATCTGTGAAAATTTGATTTTTTTTAATTTTTTTTAAGATAGAGATCATACAAAATGCTTGTTTTTTTTATTTAGTACTGTCCTGAGTAAGATATTTTACATAAGATATTTACATATAGTCCACAAGACAAAAAAATTGCTGAATTTATTAAAATAACCCCGTTCAAAAGTTTGGGAACCATCGATTCTTAATACTGTGTGTGGTTACCTGGATGATCTACGAATGTTTTTTTGTTTTGTGATGGTTGTTCTTGAGTCCCTTGTTTGTTCTGAGCAGTTAAACTGAACTCTGTTCTTCATAAAAATCCTCCATGTCCTGCAGATTCTTCAATTTTCAAAGATTTTTTGCATATTTGAACCCTTTCCAGCAGTGACTGTATGATTTTGAGATCCATCTTTTCACACTGAGGACCATTGAGGGACTCAAACACAACTATTAAAAAAGCTTCAAACATTCACTGATGCTCCAGAAGGAAACACGATGCAATAAGAGCCGATGGGGGGGGGATTTTTTTAATTTGAAGATCAAGGAATATTGTACTTAATTTTTCTTCCGGGAAACATGCAAGTATCTTCTGTTGCTTCAGAAGGGCAGTACTAAATGAAAAAAAAAAAAAGATATTTCAACAAAATAAGAAAAATTTGGACATCTTCATCCTGTTCAAAAGTTTTCACCCCCTATCTCTTAATGCATTGTCTTTCCTTCTTGAGCATCAGTGAATGTTTGAACCTTTTTTAATAGTTGTGTTTGAGTCCCACAGTTGTCCTCGGTGTGAAAAGATCTCAAAATCATACAGTCACTGCTGGAAAGGGTTAAAATATGCAAAAAATCCTTGAAAACTGAAGAATCTACAGGACCTGGAGTATTTTTCTGAAGAATATTGGGCAGTTTAACTGCTCAGAACAAACAAGGGACTCAAGAACAACCATCACAAAACAAAAAAACAGTCGTAGATCATCCAGGTAACCACACACAGTATTAAGAACCAAGGTTTCCCAAACTGAACGGGGTTATTTTAATAAATTCAGCAGTTTTTTTGTCTTGTGGACTTTATGTAAAATATCTTACTCAGGACAGTACTAAATAAAAAATAACATGCATTTTGTATGATCTCTCTTATTTTGTTAAAATTATTCACATTTTCACAGATTGTGCAAGGGGTTCCCATACTTTTTCATGCAACTGTTAATACACACACATGCATGTATATATTTAAAAATATATTTATATATAAAAAAAATTATATTTATATATTACAGTGATTAATCGTTTGACAACATTAATTAAAATAGGAAAGTTATTTTAAATTGTAATATTTCATAATATTACTGTTTTTTTTGTTTTTTTTACTGTATTTTTGATCAAATAAATGCAGACTTGGTGAGCATAAGAGATTTCAGTCAAAAATATTTTTTAAAATTACCAACCGTAAACTTTTGAGCTGTAGCTTAGTTTATCACTTTAAATTAATTCCATTAAATACTGAAAATTGTAAAGAAAAGCCTATTGTTTTCACTGTTAATTTAAGAGTAGTGACTGAGCTGGTAACACAGACCTGTTGAGAAGACACATCTGCACATAGACTCATCCAAACACACCTGAATGCCCCACTGGAATTAATAAACATACTTCTGTCTCTGTTTTTACAAAGAATGGGTGATAAAACTCTATTATTAAGTGTGACAGACACATTAGGAGGTATAAGAGTGATGTCATGCATGTATGTGAAGATCATTTAGTCATTTCGGATGGAGGTGTTAGGGCTTATTTAGTCTTATCTAGAGAGTCTTATCTGTAAACCATGTCTGTCTTTCTTCCTCCAGGCTCACTATTCCACTGGAAGAGTGTCTGCCTCCTTCACATCTACAGCTATGGCTCCAGCCACCACCCATGAAGCAGGTAATGGAAATGCTTACTCATACCAAACAAATCCGATTAAAACAGACAATTTTTGTTTGAAATATGCAAGGGTCAAGGTTGATACTAATCAAGGAATGGCCAAGTCACAAACTTGCCTTTAGGCTTTTCATGGTTCCTTCTCTTTGTTAATGTCCCATTTGATTCTGATTGACTCCATTAAGTTATGTTGCTGCTGGTAATGCCCATATATCTTGCACTAAGTCACTGTGGGTAGAAGCGTCTTCTAAATGTGCAAATGTAAATGTCATCATGACTGGTGATGAACACAGTAAATGACACCATTACCCTTTTTGTTTATGCTGGGAAGAAGTTGCATGCATTTCATAACATTGCATCATTGCAATACCTAAAACTCCTGCCAAGTATTTGTGCTGGTTTGTATTTTATGCTCATTTTTGAGCGAGTCTGGCTTCAGTATACCTCAGGAAACCATTTGGCAGCTGTCAAATCTGTCCTGCATACCTGTTCATTCTCTTTCAGACTAGTTTAAGGCTAATATGATGCAAAAATTTTGTCAATACTGTCTGCAGGGGAGTCATTCATAGATGTAAAGAATGAAAATATTTGTCTTTGTGTTTCCAGATGCTATTGCAGATGATGCCGTTCGCTACCAGTACGTTAAGAAGAAAGGCTACGTGCGCCTACACACAAACAAAGGAGACCTGAATGTGGAGTTACACTGTGATAAGGTAATGCAATGTGAAATGGTCAGACACTAATAAACCTTGGTTGGGCATGTGTTGGTGGATTTAAAAATGTTTTATGCAGTGAGTCCAAGCACAATTGTGCAAGTTTTTCTTTTCAGATGTGTTATATTTCTGTAAACATTGTTTTGCTTGTCATCTTTTGTGCTCATCAGTTAAATGTGATTTTTCTGGCTCTCTGTTTGACACCTTGTTTGCTGTCACACTTAATCAGAGCAAGGCCACAGCTGACTAATTACAGAGTGAAGGAATGAAAGAAAGAATTAAACAGAATGTGATGGCCAAACAACCCAGCTTATATATAGTGGTCCACTTTTAGACACTTGAAGGTGTGCGGTCACACTGCACTTTTCGTTCCATTGACTTCCATTCAAACGCATGCGAATGCGTCAGACCGGAAACGCAAGCTCGTGCAAAAAATTTCGCTGCGTTCCAAAGTTCAAGTTTGTTGAACTCTGACCTGCAAATTAGCATCACGTGAAGACGTGCGACCAGTAGAAGATCGATTCGTCATGGCATGACCTCTTGGTTGTATTAAAAGAATGATATTTTTGCAGTAAAGTCGAGTAGGTTCTATATTTTTACATTTTGAATGTATTACTTTACGTTATAGGTTGAATTCATGTTTATAAAAAAGACGTTGTAGACCGTGACGTCATATCACGACCGTTACAGCATCCGAAGAAATTTCGCACGTTCAAAGTCTAGTGTGACCGCGGCTTAAAGGGCACCTATTATGCAAAATTCACTTTTACATGGTGTTTGACCATAAATGTGTGTTGGCAGTGTGTGAGCAAAACCACCCTAGAATGAGAAAAATCCACCCAGTGGTTTTTTTACAATCTCAATAATTCATAAGCACGGTCTCAGAACGCCCTGTTCTAAGATTGCTCTCACTGTGACGTAGAATTGCGCTAAGCCCCACCCACGTGGTTTGATTGACAATCTGGTTTTGGCGTAATCATTAACACTCACTGTTGTACTCCACGAAGTCGCAGGGGACCATAGTCAGCCCTGTAAATGTTAAAAGCGTTTTGTAACGAAAACACATTTAAACAAACTGGATCCATTCCGGAATGGTCTACCATACATGATGGAGTGACTTGAAGTTGTTTCATCCGTCTTGTAACCTTTGATACAACAAATAGCGTCAGACAGTTTTATGTCACGTATAATTTTTTGCAACAATTACAAATGTAAATAAATTAATACCTGTTCTATCTCCCTGCAGCATATATTTTCTGGTTCTGTAGCCATCTTCTCACATTTGCCACATAAGCACCTGTACAAGTAATGTCAACATGACGCAACCGTTCCCTCGCATAAATATAATTTCGTTTGTACTTAGCAAACGTTATCACAGTATTTGTGTTTGTAGTTTCAAAAAATTGCGCAAACGTTATCACAGTGTGTGTGTGTGTGTTACACATCCATAATTGCAAAGGGGATGCGATTAAAACTCTATAAGTACATAAATGTATCAAATAACCATTCAGAGACGTCCTGCTCCATTCTCAATTGTGTTTCTTCTGCCGCAGTCTCTTCATCATCTGGGTCTGATTCCGGTTCAAACATGTACGGCTGAATGCCATACAAAACAGCGGGTCTCTCACTCTCAGCCATTCTGCTTCTAGCGACTGTTTATTGCCATAGGTATGCAAGTTACGCCCTCATCCAAAGGCAGGGCGGGGATATGCAGCTCATTTATATTTAAGGTGGTACACACCAAAACAGCTCTTTTTAAAACAGGCCCCAAAAATGACATTTTCAAATGGTTATAATAAATTAACTGTGGGGTATTTTGTGCTGAAACTTCACAACACACCCAAGACCAATATTACATCTTGTAAAAAGGGGCATAATAGGTGCCCTTTAAGTCACACATATTTCAATATATTAGACATCAAAGCAAGCAGCATCTGCCAACTATGGAACTTGTTTCCGCCACTAAATAGAAAAGTAAAATAGGTAATTGTGACTTTTTATCTCACAATTGTGAGTTTGCATCTCACAATTCTGACTTTTTTCCTCAGAATTGTGAATTTAAACTCACAATTGTGAGGTATAGTCCGAATTATGTGTTATAAAGTCAGATTTGCGATTCAGAAGTCGCAATTCTGACTTTTTTCTTGCAATTGCCAGTTTTTATATAAATTCGCAATTCTGACTTTTTTTCTCAGAATTGCGAGTTTATATATTCTTTATAATCAGTACATGGCCGAGTCACGTACTGAATATAAAGTTATACATGGTTAAAGTTATGCATGGCCGAGTCACAAACTATATACACAATAAATAAATAAATATATGTGTGTGTGTGTGTGTGTATATATATATATATATATATATATATTAGTTATTTTAAATTGTAATAATATTTTTCAATATTACTGTATTTGTATTACTTGGTTAGCAGAAGAGACTTTAACATTGAAACATATTTTACATTTAAAAATTTGTTTAAAAAACGTAGGAACACTTTTATACTTGATAATTTATTTCACATTTTGAAACCTAACAAACTTTGAACTTGTTTGGTTGAAAATGTTCTTGTGCAGTATTTCTTTAAAATTATTGGTACTTGCTTTGATACTTTGTATGGTTTGTATTTTGTAAATGCATTTATACATTTTTAACTGTGGCTTAAAGGTGGAGAATTTGGGCCAAATCTTGCAGGCAAAAAATGTCTACTGACAATGGTGTAGTAATGCATAAGTAGCTTTCTATTGGTCAATGCAGGAAATTTGCTCTGTAAATTAAACTCCAATTCAGACTAACTGCTGACATTTAAAAAATAAAAAAAAATGTTTTTTACGTGCGTTTTTGTGACATATCAGGACACAAATTTGTATAATGACATGGGTATGACATAGGTATTACAAGGAGAGGGTGACTTATGAGGACATTACCCCATGTCCCCACTTTTCAAAAGGCTTATAAATCATACAGAATGAGTTATTGTGAGAAAGTAAAAGTGTGCACAGTTTTCTGTGATGGGTAGGTTTAGGTGTAGGGTTGGTGTAGGGTGATAGAAAATATGGTTTGTACAGTATAGAAACCATAACGCCTATAGAATGTCCCCACAATTCACAAAAACAAACCTGTGTGTAATGTACTTGCTCTGTGTGTGTAGTCTACAGGTCTACATGCCATCTTGTCTTTACATAATATATAATTCATCCATTCAGAGTGTCAGACTGCAACTGCTGACCTATATAGATTGACTCACTCTATTTTTCTCTTTCTCCTGTGTTTCTCATTATGTTGTCTTGCTTTACTTGCTCAGTTTGTTTTTGCTGTTAATGTCAGATTATTTTCTTAATTCTTTGTGTCCTGTTCTAATGTGTTTCCTCTCTACTCATTTCTTTTCCTTGATGTGCTCTGTATCTCACTGAGCTTGTAAAATCATCCCTGCCATAAAACACTTCCTCTGAAAAATTGTGTTCGTTCTGGCCTTGTGCTGGCAGTAAAACTTACCCATAGTTCTCTCTCCTCAGCGGAGCAGATGCAGCATCCCTCTTCTTATTTATGTGTGAGCGTGTGCCAGACTCTCACTCCTGGGTCAAAGCTGCACATGAATCACTTTATATCTATCATTTAGTGTTTCACTTTAACACGGTACAGAGAAACTGGTGAGCTTGGTCTTTACTGACTTTAATTACATATAAAAGTTTTTGTACATTTTTTTTGCATTTTAGCACTATTTGATCACTTTCATGAACACTTTGGCTCAGTCTTGCACACAAGCAGTAGATTCATTAAAGGGATAGTCCACCCTAAAATGAAAATTCTGTCATCATTTACTCACCCTTAAGTTGTTCCAAACCTGTATGAGTTTCTTTCTTCTGCTGAACACAAAAGAAGATATTTTGAAGAATGTCGATAACCAAACAGTTGATGGACCCCATTGACTTCCATTGTACTTTTTTCCATGAGTCAATGGATCTGTCAACTGTTTGATTACCCATATTCTTTAAAATATTATCTTTTTGTGTTTAGCAGAAGAAAGAAATTCATACTATCCCTTTAAGCCTCCACATGATAAACTTAATTTGGTTAGAAAATTCCTTGAAATTTACATTTAACTAACATTTTGGGAACACACTGTGAGTTTAAAGCTAAAGAACTGAAGTCTTTGTCCTATTCCAGCTTAATGTAGACAACTATAAGACACACCCTTTAGGAGCGTGTGTGTGTGTGTCACTGTGACTTGGGAACCAAGGGAAACACTGCCTAATGGACACAGAAACAGCATTTCTTGGCCTTCATAGTCCTAGTAACTAGCTGCTATTTTTGTGTCTTTTCATTGGCTGTGTGCTTGTCAAATCAGCATAAAGAGAAGAGGTCACATTGATAAGAAATTTACCCTCCTTTTTTTTCTTCCTCTCCTCCACTCCCTCCCTCTTGTGGTTTGCTAGCATTTGTGATGATTCTATTTGTGGTGCCATTTTTAAAAATAAACCTATTTTTCAGTTATTTTGCTTTTCATAACAATTAAGCACAATATTTAAATGTATTACAGTTAGAAATATAATAATGACTTTAGTGACTTCTTAAAATTAAACAAAAAATACCATATGTAGCCTACATACACTACGATTTAAGTAATATTTATTTATTTAGCATTACTATAATTTTTGGCATTGTGGTAATGAGCATTTTGAGGAAAATATGCGTAGTTATTTTGAAGATAGTCAATGCAAAAAAAGTAATGTTCCTTTATGTAAGCAAAATATGATTTCTTATTTTCTCATTTTCATTTACATATATATATATATATATATATATATATATAAATATATANNNNTAAATAATCCCTCTTGTCAAGGATTTACAGTTTACAGCTATTCTTTCAGTGGCATTTAGATTGGAATGTCGTTGTAGGCAGTTATGTAACAATGTCAGGTCTAGATGGAGCAGATGATTGAGATCTCATTTGACAACTTTATTTTTGTAGGTGTTTTCTGTGTCTTTGTGCTTTTCATGCATGAGTGTGTGACTTTGAAATCTGACTGTTTTTTTTAAGTCCTGACATGCTTGACCTCCTCTCAGGGTAACTTATAAAACTTTAATGTGGAATTTGCTTCTGCATCTCCCAATAAGGCACACAACGTCTTTCCTGAGTACAAAATCAGTTTATTGACTTACAGAGGTTTTATTTGAACAGAGGGATGTCTGATCGTCATAGAAACGAACAAATAAACATTTACACAGCGGGAGAGGAAGTAACTCCTTAAATTTTCAGTGCTGTTTTTTATTTATTTTTTTACGGCATCTTACATAAGTAAGCCTTTTCACTTCCCGAATAACGTGGCAGATTTAAAATACATTCAAAGCTGCCAGATGTATTGCAAACAAGCCTAATTTTTTATTGACCTTTATAGCCCACAGATGCGACATTTGGTTGTACACAAGGGATTTGAGAGGCTTCAGATGATGACTTAATTATTTTAAGTCATCATCTGAAGTTACAGTGGATACACTTCCTTTAATTCCTTTAAAGTGATTTGTGAGCCTGGACCACAAAACCAGTCATAAGCGTAAATTTTTCAACATCATCTGAAAGCTGAATAAATAAACTTTCCATCGATGTATGGTTTGTTAGGATGGGACAATATTTTGCTGAGACAACTATTTGAAAATCTGGAATCTGACGGTGCAAAAAATCAAAATATTGAGAAAATCGCCTTTAAAGTTGTCCAAATGAAGTCCTTAGCAAAGCATATCCACTCACAAAAATACAATTTTCATGGAACTTGATCTTTAATTAATATCCTAATGATTTTTAGCATAAAAGAAAAATCGATAATTTTCGATTTCGATCGATAATGTATTGTTGGCTATTGTTGGCTACAAATATACCCGTGTGACTTTTGACTGGTTTTGTGGTCCAGGGTCACATTTATAGTTGCAAGCTGTAGTTTCATTAATGTGAATGATTTGCAGTCCTTTAATTTGGTTGAATCTCATGGAGAAATATCATATATTTCATATCATAAGAAAAAATAAGTCATATTTTTCATTAAAGGGGTGGTTCAGTGGTTTTTTTCTAGGCTTGATTTGTGTTTTTGGGGCACAGTTTAACATGTCTTAATGCTTTGTTTTTTTGAAAACGCTGTATTTTCAATGTATTTTACCTTTGTTCTACACCTCTGTTTCCACTGTCATATGAACATGTTTGACTTCCTGGTTCTATAAAGCCACTCCCTCCGAAATACGCAATGTGTTCAGATTAGTTAGCAGGTTGGTAACTGGCTCAGTGTATCGTGATTCTCTGAAGCTTCCGGAAACGCCACGCCCCTTACCATTCGTTGTTAACGCTTCAGAGGAAATGTAAATAATGTTGTCTATATAGCTGTATCAAATTGAGCCGAATCAGACCCAGATGAAGAGGGTCAAGCTGCAATCACGGCTTTTAAAGGACGTTTATGAATGGTATTTCATTTTGTATTTGTGTCAAAGTGTTTAGATATGCTGTCACTGCTGTTTGTTAGCTTTCAATATACAGTTTTATCCTGATTAAAGCTTTACTGTAGTTGCAAAGGTAGCGTTTAATTTATAGCATGAACAACTGTTTGTCTATGAACATAGACGTTTTTTGGAGAAGTAACAGTTGTGCACTAGAATTTAGCTAACTGGCTAGCCAAGCAAAAACGTGTTGGTCTTTGTATATGTCCTTGATGCAACCAAAAAATAGCAACAGAACTATACGTTTAAAAGACATGTACAAACAATAAAACGTACTTGCAGTTTGAAGCCAATAAACAGCAGCTTCTGCTTTTAAAGTGGGAACTGCTTCATCTTTCAGTAAAAGCCTTGGTGCAAGTCCAGCATTGAACTCGTGTAGATTCTGGAAGCTGTCTTCAGCGCTGCATCCAATGTAGAAAATATCACAGAATATAATGGGTTCTATTATCTTCTGATGCGTCGTGTCGCTCGCGTCCGGTGTACACAACTCTTCCGCGCGACATGGCCTTGCCCACTTTGTTGCGTGTTCCCGGGGGGGTGTTTTGCAGGGTTTATGATGTCACCAACTCGGGAAGAAGCTCGTTGTAGTCCAAACCGGTCGTTTTTGTAGGCATTAAACTGCCATATTTTTAAAAGACAATATCTCCGTTTGCATTAAACTTTCAGCGCTTTAACTTTGCAGATACTGTTTATGCTCAAGCAGCAACATTACACACTAACTAAAGTTAAAAAAGTGAATCACATTGAACCACCCCTTTAAGAAAATTTATCCTATTTAAGGATCCTTAAGATTTTCATGATATTGAAGGAAAATTTTCTGTAATATAATATGGAAAATCCTTGTGCCTGACATTTTTTTCTTTGGTGCAATAAATTGTTCCATGATATATAAATACTTTTATATATTTAATAATTCATTTAAATTATAATTTTTTCTTGAATTACAGTTAATAATTCATTTAAATTATAATTTTTTCTTGAATTACAGTAATGAGGTTACATTTTTTTTATTGTTTATGAAAAATGGGGTGAAATGTGCTTAATTGTCAATGTCACAATGAAAAAAAATCCTAATTGTCCAAAATAGATTTCTTTTTTTATTTTAAATTTCTAATTTATTTTAATATTTTATAATTTGTTGTTTACTTTTAATTTTGGGGTTAAGTATGACCCGGACATGTTTCATGAGATTCACCAACTGTAAGAGCTTTTTTTTTTTCCTAGTTCCCATAGATTCAGTAGGTTCATCTACAAGTCAAAAGAGCTTCAAAAGAGTGTCTTTATTGATTGTCCTGTGATACTATGGTTTTATGTGTCCCACAACCACAACAAAGATGTATTTGTAAATGTCTAAAAATTTCTTCACACTCTTTATCAGTTTAGCGGGCTCCCATGCAAGTGTCTTCATAATGACAAATCACATTTCCTGACATTAAAACTGATATTTGTTTTTTTCCTTGCAGGTCCCCAAGGCTGGAGAAAACTTTATTAAACTGTGTAAGAAAGGATATTATGATGGCACAATATTCCACCGCTCTATTCGAAATTTCATGGTAAATAAAATTCTCTTCATTTATCCTAAAATGTTGCCTTTAATTCATTTATTTTAAAATGTTACCTTGAATGTAACCTTTTCCTACAGTATACTCCATGTTTGTCTGAAAGTGTGTGTGTTTGCTAGCATTAAATAACTATGAATCTTTATAGCGATTATACATTACATTATATTAATGTAATTTATATGGATGCCTCAAGGATCTGTATTGGGGCCGATTAAGCTTTTTTCTTTCTTTTTTTTAACTGATCGGTGACAGCTATACTAAGCCTGATCATTTATTTTACATCAGCTGTTTCTGTAAAAATTATCGAACCATCAAAAAGACATTTTCCATGGCATTGGAATGCCCATCGATTGATTAGCCATTTAAAGCTATAGAATTGGCTTGAATTTTTTTTTTATCAAGGAAAATGTGTCATGTTAATTTTTTTTGTTCTTTGATTTCAGATTCAAGGAGGAGACCCTACAGGGACGGGTACAGGTAATAATTTTAACATTTGTTCAGAATACTTGTCATTTTGTGTATAACAGCTGCAACATGGTCCTCCCCGGTTCCTCTCTTCAGACTCTCACATCAAATTACATATGGCATCTACCCTCACCAAAGTGCAAAATATATATTCAATGCATCTTTTCAGTTACGCATCCAAGTCAACGGGTTGACTCTTGCACATTTTTATGATTCTCCTTAAAATTATCAAAGGAGGTTTTTCTAGTGGAAACTATTTCAGGAAGTTTAGTCTTTCATATAATGAAAAAAAAAATGGCTCTAACAAATTTGGTTGAGTTTCTTCTTTTTATTTTCAGTTGATCAGGTGAAAATTTTCTTTCTTTCTCAGGCTTTCTAGAGCTGTCTAGACGATATGACCTCAGCTTTCTGAATGCCTTTTTGGTGCATATTTGCGAGGGATGTTTTCCTGTGGTCATGAGTGTTAAAAGGTGCAGGGCTAACGGAGGAACAGAAAGGGTAAAGAGCTTGTGCACTCTATTCCCTTGAATGGTCTTGTACGTATCTAAAATTCAATCCCATAAAAAATGTACCAGCCTCACCTAAGACTCTTGTGTAGAGAGAAATATTGAGAGCAAGAGGAGAAGAGGGAAGTAGACCGAATGATTTTTCATGAACAGAGAGTGAATTGAAAGTGTTGAGTATTAGACTGGAAGGTCAGAAGCAACTTCTATTTTCCAGCCATTCTCACTCGTTTATTATCGCGCACATTGAGACAAGATTTGCTATTGCATTGGACCTAAAAATAGGTTGCAAATAGAGAGAGATTTTGCATCAGAGCAAACTGTTGATTGCCTGTCCATAATATGTGCTTTTAGTCACTTGAGTGAATGTTCACGGATATTAGAGAAGGTTTGCAGTGTCCTCAATCCCTCTCTATATGTGACACTCCATGATGCATTTGCAATCGTCATTGTTTACTCACACCATCATGTTGTTCCAAAACTGTACGACTTTCTTCTATAAAACACAAAAGGAGAATTTTCAACAAACTTCCTGGCTACAATATAATGAAAGCAAATAAGGACAAAATTACACAAAAAAAGAACCATAAATCCGTCCTAACATTAGTCCATGTGTCTCGTGTGCTATTTTCTGAAGTCATTTGATAGCAATTATGTGATGAACAGACAAAAATTTTAGTGATTGTACACAGAAAATCCATCCTAGTTACTCTTTGACTAGAAGTGATGTCCAATTTGGAAATGAATCAGTTGAATCTTAATGAATCGGTTGATGTGATTTACTCACTGATTCGGCTCTTGAGTTCAACTGACCGATTCAGTCATTCAGTCGCATCAAATAACAACTTAAAATTCGGTCTGTTCGTCATACAAAGTATTGTATGACATGCAAAATTTAAATGAACACATCTATGATACTTTTAAAGTGATTTCAAGTTTGAATTGCATAGAAGAATGACCAGGTTATTATTAAAACTTGTGCTTCAGTAGGAGTCATAAAGATTTGGAGCAACATGAGGGTGAGTAAATTTCTATATTCCTAAATATCCCTTTAATTATGAACCATTAAAATATATGTACTAATAAATATTGACGTTATACAAAACCATAATACACTCTCAGAAAAAAAGGTAAAAAATTGTCTCTGGGGTGGTACCCTTTCAAATGTTACTTATATGTTCCATTAAGGTATTAATATGCAGTTTTTAGGTAATAATATGCACATTTAGGGGTAAATAAGGTACAAAGGTGACCATTGGTGACAGTTTTTGCACCTTTTTTTATTTTTTTTATTTTTTTCTGAGAGTGTAACATGGCTTAGTTAAATTATTTTGAAGGCTTTGATGTTCAGCCATCCTGTTTTCTTCCATTTAGATGAAAAATGCATAATATTAACCAAATTATCCAAATGTGTTTTGGATGCTGCAACAAGAAGTCATGAGTGTGACAAATCACACAATGTTCCTTTGAAGTAATAATGTAATAATGGTGCCCTGTTAGACTGTGAATGAATGTGCAATGATTATGATTCTGCAGGATTCGTCTACAAAATTAAATCAAGTCTTCGTCTGCAGCAGTTTGGTATCAGTAGGGCAGAAAACATCACAACTCATGTTTACATACACAGACGTTTTTAGATGCATGCATGAATGTGTATGTGTAGATATAAAGGTATACATGAATGACAAAGGAAAGGAAATAAGGAAAAGCTCATAAAATCTTTCCCATATGGCAAAGAATATAGTATAGAAATATTATAGAATATAGTGTTTTAAAGCATATACTTCAACTCTGAAGACAACCTGAGTTCCAGTTAGTTTGGTGGCAGTCATCGACTGTGATGTACTATATTTATTTGCAAAGTGTCTAATTGCTGTTGCTTTAAAATTATGATCATACAATTGCATTTATAATCAATTTAGTTACATGAATTGAAGGTTAATTAATCATATTAATCACAATTAATTACATATTTCCGTCTTGAATAATTTTTTAATTTCTCACTGCAGACTCCAGACATTAAGGTGGTACTTCAAGCTTGAATCACTCAATTGCCTTTTATATGTATGGGTCAGTGGACATGATTCATTGTTTATTGCATTTTTTTATAGCTCTGTCTTCAAATCATTTAAAGGAATTATAGGTTCAATACATTTCTGTCATTTATTCAAGAAAAAAGTTTCAACTTGGTTCACGGTTTGTAAAAACAAGTTAACAACAGCTCATGTTCAGAAATGCACTTTTTAGTAGAAGTCTATGGGGCAACAGCTGTCAAATGTTTGCCCCATAGACTTCAAGGGCAAGATTTATTAAACAGGGCAAATTAGCATGAGAGCACAATTCCAAAAAAGTGCCGATGGGAGTGGAAAGTGATCTACTGACGACACGCAAATTAAAGAGCACAGAGGCAGCCGGATCATTTCCATAATGACCAATGCAATCTACCAAGAGCAGAGCAAGTTAGCATCTGGTTAAGTAATGGAGCAAATACCAGTAAATTGACTTAGTAAATCACCTTGCATGATTCATTTAAATACTCTCCTCCCATAAATTTTTTGTGTGAAAGGGAAACTCCTTCAAATGCATATGCAATAAGTTCAGCTGCAAAAATAACTGTCCACACCTTTTCAGCACTAATTTTTCTCTAGTAAGTCCTGACGGTAGTTCTTTAACACCAAAAAAGGGTTTGCGCTGTCTACATTTTCTGTTCTAATAATCATCAGCATGTCACAGATCATTGGTTTTAACCTTGGATTTAACCATCTACCTTTTGGATTTTAATATTTCTTGAATGTCGCCCCTTAGGTGCTTAAAATTATAAAATAAATCACTTTTTCTTGCCATTGTTTTTAATCACGTCAGCCTTGTTATCCTGTCCGGTAGATTTTGATCCACTTCCCATAACCCTTTTTTCTTCCTTTTTAATCAAGTCAGTGGCATGGGGGTAGGAAATGTCAGCAAGGGCATAAATTATGCAGAAATGTCACCTGGGGAATGTTTATTAGGGTGTGCAATTTTTCAGAGGTAGATTGGTGCACCGTAAAGCCATCGTTTCGCAAAGACACCAGCTGCTGGACGTTAAAACACCTTTCTGCTCTGCTACATCCAGAATCATGTGCAACTCCTTCATTAAGAAAGGTTTTAAAACTCGCATGACTCTGTGAATTCAGTAGGTGCAGGTGTGACAGAAATCTTGCAGTTGAGCGAAGTCTCATGTCAGCCTCTGCACGCACACGAACACTCGCTGAGAGAGCTGCTTCCAGCAGAGCTTTTGATTGAGCGTGATGAAGCGTTAATTAGTGTACCTGATTTGGAGGTCTTTGGCATGAGATGTTTGTTTATGGTGGCAGAAGACGAGGTATGGTGTCTGTGCATGGAGCATTGGGTTAGTCATTTTCTAAATGATTTGAAGTGATTCAACAAGACAATTTGGGTCAAGTTCAGTTGAACTGCTTTAATATTTCAGTGTATAATCTGTGGGAAGAAATGAATAGTCAGACTATTTCAGGACTGCATTATACACTAATGTTCAAAAGATTGGGTCCTATAAGATGTTTTTGGAAGAAGTCAATTATGCTCACCAAGGCTGCATTACTGCATTAATGCAGTACAAACAGCAATATTGTGAAAGATTATTACAATTTTAAATAGCTGTTTTCTATTTTAATATATTTAAAATTTTTATTTATTCCTGTGATGGCAAAGCTGACTTTTCAGCATCATTACTCAGCATTCAGTGTCACATGATCCTTCAGACATCATTCTAATATGCTGATTTGATGCTGAAGAAATATTTCTTTTTATTATCAGTGTTGAAAACAGTTGTGCTGCTTAATATTTTTGTGGAAACGGTGATACATTTTTTTCTTTAGATTCTTTGATGAATATTAAGTTTTAACATTATAAATGTCTTTACTGTCACTTTTGATCAGTTTAATGCATCATTGCTGAATAAAAGTATTAATTTCCACGGCTAATTGATTGCTATATATTTTTCTTTAATTGAACATATTGCTGATTCTTAGTATTTGAGATTTTCACAGACCACTAAACTTAATGAAATTCAGTACGTAAATTGTCACATCATTTGTGCTGTGCACAGGAATTTATCCTCAAATTACTTGGCTTTGTTTAAGAGGTGTGCTGGCATTTTTTAATATAGGCAGGAAAAAATCCCAAAGACATTGAATGAGGGACCTGAGCCATATCTGGGAACCAAAATATGTTTTTGCAATCCCATTTGGTGCCGCTAGTGTCATAGAAATGACACTTTACATTTAAACTAATGTGTTTCTGTGTGTGTAAATGTAGTTGTTGTTTTTGTGTTGTGCTGGATTTGTTCTTCCAGTGCAATTATACCAGACGTGATTGCACATATAGCAGGGTTGTTATTGGCCAGGCGTCATGATGTGTTACTCTTAATCTCATACAAATCTTTAATATTCATAGTTTTTCCCTCCTGTCAATTCTCTTTCTGTCGTTGTGTGTATCAGGAGGCGAGTCTTTTTGGAGAAAGCCATTCAAGGATGAATTCAGGCCTAATCTGTCTCACACGGGTCGTGGTATTCTGAGCATGGCTAACTCAGGACCCAACACAAATAAATCCCAGTTGTAAGTAAATGTTTCATCTGCTCATTACAGTGATTGTCAGGCAGCACTGTATTGATATCAAACATTCTGGTTAGAGTTTGTTCTGAACCCCTTAAGGGTTAGTTCACCCAAAAATGAAAATTATCCCATGATTTACTCACCCTCAAGCCATCATAGGTGCGTATGACTATCTTCTTTCGGACGAACACAATCGGAGTTATATTAAAAAATATCCTGGATCTTCCAAGCTTTATAATGGTAGTAAATGGGGCTTGAGATTTTGAACCCCAAAAAAGCACATCATCCATCATAAAAGTAGTCCATATGACTCCAGTGGGTTAATAAAGGCCTTCTGAAGTGTCAGAGGTCACTCTTCCGCCAGAACTAGACTTGTGTACGGAACCAGTTAGTCATTTATTAAGTTTTAAATATGCATATTTTTCTTAATTTTCTTAAACAATTGCTTCACTTCAGAAGGCCTTTATTAACCCCCTGGAGCCATATGGATTACTTTTATGATGGATAGATGCACTTTTGGCTTTAAAATCTTGAGCCCCATTCACTACCATTATAAAGCTGGGAAGAGCCAGGATATTTTTTTATATATCTCCAGTTGTGTTCGTCTGAAAAAATATAGTCATATACACCTAGGATGGCTTGAGGGTGAGTAAATCATGGGATAATTTTCATTTTTGGGTGAACTAACCCTTTTAAGGCAAGACACCCCAGGTGAATAGGGTCAAAAATTTAAGTAATAGATAACACCATACTTTCCCAGATGATTGATTACATTACAAACTGCAAAACATTTTTGTATCACAAGTTTTCTGAAATGTTTAAATATTCAAATGAGGCATTATCTAATTAAATATGCACTAATTTGCATACATTTCTAGAAATGTTTCATTTTGTTGATATATTAGAGTTAAAGGTTTTTACTGAGGGGATTTTGGATACTTCTTTTTATCATAAATCAAAAAAATACTGTCAACAGCCAGAAAAATTTTTTTTTCACAATTTTTGAGGAATAAAATCAGGCAAATTATATATGAACAAACCCCTTGGTAAAAACCTTCAGAATATAGATAGGAATAAAACTGTAAAGTTTGGTGTATATATAAGTGCTACTGAAGCTGAAGCTCAGTGCAGGAGAAAAAACTCATTTTGAGAAAACGGCCTTTAAAGATAGGTACTGTAATTGAAATCTGCAGATGCAAATAGATAAAGTGCTATAAAAGATACATTTAAAAGTGTGTTTTGGATGTTTTCTTTCCACTAGTCTGATAAAACACTTTATGAAAAGCCAAAAATCTTCAAAATGTATCATAAGCTCTTTAACTTGATGTCTTCTTTTGGTTTTTATAAACCTGTTTTAGAGAAGGATTCAGTTTTGAAAATTGATAGAATGTTCTGCATTCTAAATCTAACCAACACCTATGATGTCATTCTGGTATTTGAATACTGAATTCTGGTTGATTTTCTTTCTTATGGTATTTGCATACTGAATTGTGATTGGTCTTTCTTGCATTAACCCTGCATAACCAGCAATGACAAATAGGAAGAATTAAATACAAATCTAGTTTAAATATGAATTTACCCTGTTATGAAAACTCTAGGTTCACATGAGAATATTTTTCCTGTTTCCTTTCAGCTTTATAACATTCCGCTCGTGCGCATACCTGGACAGGAAACACACTGTGTTTGGAAGGTAATTTTATTTATGGATTTATTTGTCTTCAGTAATAGATTTGACATTTCTACATGTACATTCACATCCCTCAGACATGAGTGCATTAATGGCTTTCATAATACCTGCGTTTCTCACTTGTCCTGAGTGGCAATGCTGGATCTCAACATCATACACAGCCATTTTGGGGTACCATTTTGGTATAATTTTCATTTGGTCTGCTTTCTGTGTGTGTGAAGTCTTTCCTGGGGGAAAGCTTGTCTTCTGTTGAATCAGAACATTTCAACACACACACACACTTTCACTCTGAGGTAAAGTCTTGCCCATTTGGCATTGAGTTGAAATCCTTGGACTCTAGCTGTGGAATTCAGAGGCTTGTCAGCATAAGCCTAGACTAAACTGCTGTGCACACTCACATGCAGCCCTCACCCCACAGCAGCAGAAAGTCTGTGTACTTACTAAGCACGTGCAGTGAGAATGCACACATACACCCCTCGACCCTCATCCTATGGGGCGCCTAGATACCTGAGCCCCTTTTAAAGAGGAAATGTCCCACAGGAACAGCTGTGCAAAGAGAGAAAGTACACAGAAAGTGTGCTTATAGATCTAACACACAAACAAGACAAATGGGGCATCATTTACTGATCATTTGCATGTTATAGATTTGTTTGCTGTCCTCCAAAGTGTAGAAAAGTGTGATCAAGTTTGATCCAGTCTCATTAGAGGTATTATCACAGCTTGGTAGTGAATCATAACCTTTTTAGTACATCTACTTCTTAAAGAAACAGTTCATTCAAAAATGAGATTACTCTTATATTGTTTACTCATCCTCATGTTGTTCCAAACCTGTGTAACTATTCTGTGAATTGCAAGAGGAGGAATATAATAAAAGTGCACGTCCTCAAAAATGGACAAAAAGCAAGAAATTATCATAAAAGCGGTCCATACAACTTTTACACAATTTTCCAAATCTTTTGAAGCCATTTGATAGCTTTGTGTGACTGAAGTCTTTTTCCACTGAAAACCAGGTTAAAAGTGAGTTTTATTTTAGTATTATTTACTATGATTTATTAATATTTGGAATTTGCTTTTATATTTTCAGTTTTCATTTTAGTTAATTTCAGTTAGTTGTTTTCGCCCTTCTTGGAACATAACAGCTCAATATGAGAGTAAGTTATTTGCATAATTTTCATTTTGGGCTGCGCTGTTCCTTTAAGAAAATGTTCAAACTTGTTGGCTACAGTGAAAGAGTTTGATCTAGTCTCATTAGAGATGTTATCACCACTTGGCACTGAATAATACCTCATTTACTCTTTGCAGCAGGATTTTAATAGGATTTCTGTCCCTCTCTTGCTCTCTTTTAGAGTGGTTGGTGGTTTAGAGGCTCTCACAGCGATGGAGAATGTGGAAAGTGATCCAAAGACAGACAAACCCAAGGTGCTGAAGCCATTTATTCCCCTTCTGTAGCATCAGAAATGTATGATTCTGTTGCAGAAGTGCGTGTCAGTAGTGTAAGGGTGTGTGTGCTTTGTTGACTCATGGTACCTTCTGTTTGTTTATATTTTTTCACCTGCTGTCAAATCCCAGAATGCCAAAAGAGAAAATAGTCCAATTTAAAAAGACACATTTATTCTTTACACTTGTTTCCCTTTTTATTTTCAAGAATTTTTGTCTGCTTCATGTAAAATGCAAACTGTATTTTAGCTTGAGGCAGCAGAGTTTTTGACAATTCAGTACTTTTTTCTTTTTCCTTTTCATTTCCTAAACGGTAACAGCATGCTAATAGGTGAAGAGTGTTTTCTCAGTCTGAATCTCTGTTTCTGTTTCACATTCTCAGTCTGAGATAAAGTTGCTGAGCGCTACAGTGTTTGTGGACCCATATGAGGAAGCCGATGCACAGGTCAGCATTTGTGCATGTATGTAGTCAATGTTGTATTTGTTGTTTTCATGCTGTGCAGTCGATGTGATATTGTGTGTGTTTAGATTGCAGCCGAGCGAGAGAAGGAAGCACAGAAACAGGAGGAAGAGAGAGCGCAGACTTCTGCTTCAGTCAACAAGGCAAAAACAGAGGACAAGCCTAAAATCTTCAAACCAGGAGTGGGCAAATACATCAACATGGTTGCCGCGTGAGTTCAGACACATCTGTGATGATGCACAGTTGCTGAATATGAAAACCTTATAATATTTTCTTGATCTTTTTATCTTGCAAGATATTGCATTGATTAATTTCAGTTGAAAATCCACAACATTTTTTCCTCACAACAGTGAGGAGGTTCTGGAATAGTTCTGGCAATGTAACTCATATTTATTACCTCAATAAGGATCATTATTGAGGTAATAAATATGAGTTACATTACCAGAACCTTTCCTGCGAGCACACAAGTGATTCATTCTGAATACATGAAGTCTGTTGAAATTTACTCTGCTAATCCTCATCCTTACAACAAGCAGCTATTTATTAAAAGCAATATTTCACTGTTTGATTTCTAAAAATAAAAGTTTTTTGTTGTTATTTATCAAAAGGTTATATGATTACAAAAGTTTTCACGTCGCTGCTAACATCAAGCAAAAATAAATTATTTAACCCAAATTGGTTTAAAGAATCTTGCAAGCTGCGGCAACATGAGGAATTCTGTGTTCTGTCTTTTGTTATATTTCTGGTCGGAAATACTCAAAAAAATATTGCTTTGAATCATATTTTGGCCAATATTTACCATGGTGTGGATGGATGGATGATGGATGGATGGATGGATGGATGGATGGATGGATGGATGGATGGATGGATGGATGAATGGGTGGGTGGATGGATGTATGTATGNTATGGATGATGGATGGATGGATGGGTTTATGGAGGATGGATGGATGGATGGATGGGTTTATGGAGGATGGATGGATACTAAATTGGTACTTTTGCCAGTATTTGCCATGGTAATTTTGTTTATTGATAGATTGATCACTAATGGCAGAATCGTTATTATACTAAAGCTTAAAGTTGTATCATGGCAAATTAGTGTGTTTGTGGGTGTCACTGGTGAGGGGTTTGTCCCACACCACAGCAGGGCTCAGGATATGAGCAAAGTTTACTGAGAACGGCAGGAGATCATTCTAATTATCCC
>RJVU01073134.1:1587926-1603265 GCA_003731715.1 Anabarilius grahami
AAGCACATCAAATAGAAAACCTGCTGTTTTGGGGCTTCATCGACTTCATCGACACATTGAGACACAGCTAGCGTGTTTCACAAGGTGACTGTGATTCAGAGGTGGGAGGGGCTTGACTGACTGACTGACTGACTGTGCTCACGTACTCATTATATTAAATACAGAGAGGGAGCGTGTGTTGGATAGTTAGATGGATGAAGAGAGACGAGTGAGGCAGAATCGGTTCGTTGAGCCTCAGCTGGCATTGTAGTGTCAGCTGTAAAAAATGCCTGAGGCTCAAAATGTGTGTATATATTGTGTCTCTCACTGATATAAGTCTCATTTTAACAATCATAGCATCTCCAAACTGATCGTAATATGTGGTAGTAATACTTCATAGGCCATTTAAAAACAAATCTATTTAGTTTCTTATACAGTAGCTGCTGTAAGCATTTTCTTTCTGCATAAAATATCTTACTTGACAGATGACTGAAATAGGTGTCCTGAGAAATCACACCTGTTCCTGTGACAGCTCTAGACTCTAGAGTAGACAAAAAAATGTGTAAGTCAGTCTGAAAACTTGGAAGCTTGAGTTTTGGGTGAGACTGTCTCTTTGCTGAACAATGGTAGATGGAGGGAGTGTTTGGGAAAACTGTTTGGAAACAGTCTTTATTCTAAGCAGCACAAAATTGTTTATTGCAACCTTTAAAAAAATCCCCTCTTACTGTGTGTGATTCTTCAGTACATGTTTTTCATTTTTTAAAGAAAAAATAATTTTGGTAATAATTGGTCATTAGGCTCACCAAGGCATTTATTCAATCAGTAAAACAGTAATATTGTGAAATATTATTACAATTTAAAATGACTGTTTTCTATTTGAATGTTTTAAAATGTAATTTATTCCTGTGATGACAAAGCTGAATTTTCAGCATCATTACTCCAGTCTTCAGTGTCACATGATCCTTCAGAAATCATTCTAATATGCTGATTTGGTGCTCATGATACATTGGTAACACTTTATTTTAAGGGTCTATAATTATGTGGTAGTTAAGCACACCGTTGATGATTAACTGGTGTTAGGGTTTGGGTAAGTAGAATAAGTTGACATGTACTTGCAAAGTTTAAACAAACTCGCACTTGCGAGTTATAAAGTCAGAATTGCAAGACATAAACTTAATTCTGACTTTTTTCTCAGAATTGTGAGTTTATATCTTGTAATTCTGACTTTATTGTGAGTTATTGTCAGTCTTTTTTCCTCAGAATTGGACTTTATGATTTGCAATTGTGATTTTAAAGTGGTGGTCAGAATTATTGGCACTCTTGGTAAATATGATCAAAGATGACTGTAAAAATAAATCTGCATTGTTTATCCTTTTGTTCTTTAATTCATAAAATTAGCAAAAATCTAACCTTTCATTGAAGGAAAGGAATTGAAAGTGGGGAGAAAATCACATTATGAAATAAATGTTTTTCTCCAAAACTTTTTGCAACCTCTTTTTGCCAAGAGAACAGCTTTGAGTTTTCTCCTATAATGCCTGATGAGTTTGGAGAACACCTGACAAGAGATCAGAGACCGTTCCTTCATACAGAATCTCTCCAGATCCTTCAGATTCCCAGCTCCATGTTGGTGCTTCTTCTCTTCAGTTCACTCCACTCATTTTCTTTAGGGTTCAGGTCAGGAGACTGGGATGATCATGGCAGAAGCTTCATTTTGTGCTCAGTGACACATTTTTGTGTTGGTTTTGATGTTTGTTTTGGATCATTGTCCTGATGGAAGATCCAACCACAGCCCATTATTGGATTTCTAGCAGAAGCGGTCAGGTTTAGGCTTTTTATCTGTTGGTATTTGATAGAAGCCATATATCTGAACAAGATGTCCAGGACCTCCAGCAGTAAAATAGGCAAACAACATTAAAGATCCAGCAGTATATTTAACCGTGGGCATGGGGTACTTTTTATCCATGTGTGCACCAAACCCATCTGGTGGGTTTGCTGCCAAATAGCTTTTTTTTTTTGTTTCATCTGACCATAGAAGCCGGTCCCATTTGAAGTTCCAGTCTTGTCTGACAACTGAATATGCTGGAGATTGTTTCTGGATGAACGAGGAGTATTTTTCTTGAAACCCTCCGGAACAACTTGTGGGGATGTAGGTTCTGTTTGATACATTTTTTTAGGCTTTCTGAGACTCAAGACTCAACTAATCTCTGCAATTCTCCAGCTGTGACCCTTGGAGAGTCTTTGTCCACTCAAACTCTCCTCCTCACTGTGCATTAGGACGATTTAGACACATGTCCTCTTCCAGGCAGATTTGTAACATCTTTAGTTGATTGGAACTTCTTAATTATTGCCCTGATGGTGGAAATGGGGATTTTCAATGCTTTAGCTTTTTTCTTATAGCCACTTTCTATTTTGTGAAGCTCAACAATCTTTTGCTGCACATCAGAACTATATTCTTTGGTTTTGGTTTAATTGTGATGAATGATTAAGGGAATTTGGCCTTTGTGTTTCCTCATGTTTATATTCCTGTGGAACAGGAAGTCATGACTGGACAATGTCATGTTTATGATCACCCTGGTGTGATAAAATAAAATGTAAATATGAAAGGGGATATACTTCAGAGATGTTTTACTCATAAAAAATTCTAGGGGTGCCAATAATTGTGACCAACGTGTTTTGGAGAAAAACATTTATTTCATCATGTGATTTCCCCCCCACTTTCAGTTCTTTTCCTTCAATGAAAGGTTAGATTTTTGCTAATTTTATGAATTAAAGATCAAAAGGATAAACAAAGCAGTCTATTTTTACAGTCATCTTTGATCATATTTACCAAGGGTGCCAATAATTCTGACCACCACTGTATATCTCACAATTCTGAGAAAAGTCAGAATTGTGAGATATAAACTCACAATTGCAGGAAAAAAGTCAGAATTGCAATTTTATAACTCGCAGTTGTTTATAACTTGCAATTGTGACTATTTCTCGCAATTCTGACATTATAACTCACAATTCTGACTTTATTTCTCGCAATTCTGACTTTATTTCTCGCAATTCTGACATTGTAGCTCACAATTCTGACTTTATTTCACACAATTCTGACATAACTCGCAATTGCGAGTTTATATCAAAATTCTGAAAAGTCAGAGTTGCATGATGTAAACACACAGTTGTGAGAAAAAAAGTTGCAATTAGACTACCTTTTTTATTTTTAGTGGTGGAAACAAGCTTCCATACTAATAAGTTAGTTGACATGTTGTTGCAAAGTTACTTATAGTTAGTAAAATGTCTAAAGTTGACTATTGAAATAAAGTGACACCCCTTTTAACCATTATTTACAACTTAAACTTTTTTTTGTTTGTGTAATAAGTGATTCGCATAATTTTGTATTTCTGTGATTTACCATCTATTAAAGCTGCATTCCGTAAGTTTTGCCTCTTTGTCGCCATCTCTGTTTTAAACCTGCAATTGCAGCTGTTACGCGAGTTGTGCATCGGCACGGCTCCTCAGCACAGATTAATCTAATATTTGCAGTCAGTGTGTTTACTGTACTTCGGAATCACAGATTGTAGTCTTGAAGTATGACCAGAGCAAGAATGTTCACCGAAAAATGTCATCTGAACAAGTAAGTAACATGTCTGCCACTTTTTTTCTGACCAACTGAGGGAAAAAAAGCATTAGAATAAATCGCGCTGCCAATGGTGATTAAATCTAACGATCGCTTAGCTCGGATCATGCCAAACCGTGCAAATTGTTAGTATTGTTATACTTTGTTCTCAAATTGTTAAAAAATTCGAACAACTCAAATTGTTAAAAAAAATGTTAACAGCATCAGCATTGCGTGACTGTGTGTATTTAGTGTGTATTAGCCTTACCTGTAGATTTCAATTTCTGTACAGTCTAATCTCTAACAATAATTTGTCATACCATACAATCCACCATCAAAATGATGTTTAATTATTGCAGCTGTGGTGAGAAAAGGCTATAAATGATCCGCCTCACATGCGATATAGCCTACTAGCTGGGACTCGTTCTTTCTGTTTACAGATGTGACGCAAAGACCCACCAGTACCACCAGAATTATAAAATATTATTACAAGCTTAACGTTGTGAATCGGGCTAAGGTAAGGAGATAGTTTTGAACACTGGCTGGTTATGTACTTGCTCAAAAATTGATTTTGCAGCTTTAAGTAAACTAAACAAAATTAATCAGTTTAATTAGTGTTGGTTTTACAGTTTTGAGTAATAAATTGCTAAAATTGTTTAATAAAGACAATTTGACCCCTGTTCTAAAGTGAGAAGTAGGCTATATCAGTGATCATTATTGATTTGTATGGCACTCGATGTTCAAGTTTATTCACCAGAATAAGCCAATAAGCCAGTAATTATGGCTAAGTTGCCAGTAATACAGTAAAGACACTTTCTTGTGCAACTACAGCATAAATAATGGCTAATATTCCTTTACTACATGTTCAGTTAATCATTAACTACTGGTGTGTTAATGCTAACTACCACATGATTTTGGACCCTTAAAATAAAGTGTCACTGAAACATTATTGTTACTGTTAAAACATTTTAGCTGCTTAATATTTTTGTGTAAACTGTGTCAAAGCTGCTCTTTTCCATATAATGAAAATGCATGATCACTTCCTGCCAAGATCTGTTCCAATTTTGCTTGGTTGATTAACGATATATGCTAAGTCGGATTTAAAATTTTAAGTAGTAAAGTTGTATTTCCTTGCTCACAAAATCTGCTTATCTGGCCTATAGTGTACCAAAGTCCCATTATAATCAAGCCCCACTATGCATAAGTATTCTATTTGAAATATACAGCATGTGTCTCATTATGGAAGTTTAATGCATTGCAAATACACATTTAATGTTGTCTCTGAGTAACAGGATAACAGCTGTACACTTTTAGTGGTCATGTGGATTGTGATCTCGGTCTTGTAGCTCAAACTCACTCCTTAGCACTCCTCCTGGTCACATTAATCCAAAGTCACCAACACTAATGTGTTTAGACCTATCACAAGCTCATATTCACTAGCACGAATGTGTCATGTTGTAATGAGGATGAATGAGTAGAATACAGGACTTTGGAATAATGGAAAGCCATAGAACATGATGTTCTAAAGCACTCACGCTCGTTGCATGTTCCCCTCCTTCAGCTGTTATTATCCTTCTGAAGGGATGAGTCACCCCTGGTGCTGTCACTATCTGTCTGCCTGCTTTCCTGCCTGTTTACATGTCTTTCCCTACATATAAATCAGAGACCCAACCGCATCACTGCCAGGACACGGCTTTTTTTTTTTGTTGTACAAAACCCAGGAGAGGATCTGAGGTCAATGCGTTCAATACACTTGAGTTCTGTGTATTACCAGCACAGGGTTTGTCCTGCGTCACTGCTCTGGTTTCAGATTCCTCAAAAAGCATGTGAAAAAAAGCAGGTGAAAATATAGAATAACAGAAGCAAATACATGAAAATATTCTTGTAGTAATAAATATAAAACGTCAGCAATCTGAATTCCTTATATAGAAAATTTTTACCTCCAGAATTCCTTTTTAGCAACATAAAACATGATGGCAACCTAAAATGACAACATTTTAGTGGTAGTGATGTTCACAAGGACAGAAATTAAATATATTGTAAACTTTTTTAATTGTAATCTATCACTTCCTTCCAACAGTCAAATGGGGGTTCATGAGTTCACGCTTAATTTGAATGTCAGCACATTGTGAATCTTGTGTGAGAAGTGACCGTCGTCTACTTTTGCATCACTTCTCATGCGAGCTTCAGAACGTACAAGTTCTTGATGTGAATAAGCCTTACATACTTTTTTTTATTTTTAATTACTTAAAGGGGTACTTGACCGCTGGCAAAATGGGCTTTCAATAAATCTTTGCTGCTTATGTAGTAGAATCTGTGCTACTTGACTAGAGAAAACAGAGAAAAAAGGCTGTTGCCTTCCCTTTTGCCAAACAGGAAAACTTAGGCCCTGCTTACACTAGTGTGTTTTTCTTTTAAAATGGCGTTTTAAAATGAAAACGATCCTCGTTTATACTGGCGTTTCCACAGCGTTTCAGAAACGGTCTCCGTCTATACTACACGGCTGAAAATGCATGTCACATGACCGTTTATGCACACTGGGCATGAGCGTACAAGTGTAAACAGTTGCCTCTTGTGCATGTAGGTAGCTGCAGTATTAAAAAAATGCAGAGTTTAACTGCACAATGGCTGCTAAAAATGACAACAAAGCCAGCAAAGATTGCCGTTCAGTCTCCATGTTATTGTTTACACGGTCGTGAAGGATACGCAGCGCGAACGTGGGCAGCCATGCCATCATTTTCAAAAGTCTCCGTTTGGTCCGTTTACACTGAAACGCAACCCTGGCATTTTCAAACTAAAACGGGGTCTGCAGCATTTTCGAAAGTCTCCATTTTCGAGGTTAAAAAACGCTGGCGTAGTGTAAACGACAGGCGTAACCGTGGCAAAACTTAAGCGTTTTAAAACACAAACGCACTAGTATAAAAGGGGCCTTAAACACCCATAATGCATTGGGCATGTTGCTGTCCAAGGCCACTCCCACCAGACTGCTATAAGCTTAAGAGAGTCAAATAGCGCCTTCATTTAGTAGAAAATACTATTTAGCAAACTTTTTGTCATAATAGTGTCGACTTGTATTGTTCCCGGTAGCAAGAACTCAAAGAGTAAACTTTTAGTTTCCAGTGAAGGATCCGGCGCATTGTAGGCAGTGGCTAAAGGCTGCAAAGAATCCTGAATATAGAGAAAATCTGAAAAACCTGTGTTTGTGGTCAACATTTCAAACTGGATGACCATAAACACAGTGTTTTAGGCCAAACAGAGGGGAAAAAACAAAGAAACTGCTGTTCCGTCAGTTCCGCACAAAGCAAAATGTCGTGGCGTACATGTAAGAAAGCTGTTGCCATAGTGTTCTATGATACTATAATGCTGTTTAAAGAGTAGACAAAGCATGATAAAATTTTCAGTGATAAACTTACCCTTACAATAAATGTTTTGTTAATACCCTCTTTCAATCCGACTGTCCGTGGGCAAGGAAACAAAAATGCGGAAGCATAATCTGTAGATTTCATGAAAGCCCCAGAGCTGTCAAAAGTCCACTAGCTGATGCAAAACTTTTTCTGACAAATACACATTAATATCTCGGTCCAGGTAACACAGAGAACGAGTAAATATTGTTCATTTACATATACTATAACATTGTAACAATACAAAGCGGGTTGAAAATCAGCGAAGTTACACTTTAATTGTAAAGATAACTAAAAATTGTATATGAAATGTAAAAATAGAAATCTATCTAAAAAGTATTTACGTTATTTCACAGATCATCGCGATGCATTCTAGGATTGCCTTTGAAGGTTACATTTGCCCTACAATTCAACCAAAAGCAGGTAACATAGGTCTTTTTGTATATTTTTTCAGTAACACTTTATATTAAGGCCTCATTTATCATCTCATGTTAGTTCAAAATGCATTAAATAATCTTAACAGATAGAATTTTATGAAATTAAGATTAATGAATTGTTCATTGTTAGTTTAAGTTGACTAATAGTTTACAAAGTGTTAAGTGCTACCATTTTATTTCTATTTTTGTTTCTTGTCTTTTGAGTCGAGTCTTGTCTTGAGTTCTGCCCTGAGGGCCTCTGGGACTGTGTTTCCTCTGTATGACAGTATATGTACACAATCAGTGGGAGGGTCTCTCAACGGCCCTCTCTGTTGGCTCGGTCACACAGCCAAATGATATATTTTCTTCACCGCTACAGCAGAGACCAGTCTCCAGACAGTATGGCTTTTATGTGTGCGCATGTGTGTGCGGACCACATGCTGCTCCTGAAATAAACACTCAGCTAAATTTAGCATTAGCGCTGACCCCAGAGGCAGTGACTTCTAATGGATCACTAATGCAGCATTGAGACACCAGCCTGACTTCATATGATGCAGATCTGCAGAGGGAGTTTGTGTATGTTTAGCTACTTGTTTTTATTACTCCCTTTCATTTTTCTCTCTCTCTCTCACTTTCTCAGCTAATGCAGTGAAGGTTTAGGCAGTGTGTGTGTGTGTGTGTGTGTGTTGTGGATCTGGAATGACGCCAGTAGCTCGGCTTGACTGATTCACAGGCCTCTGTCCTGACATTGAAGCAAACAGGGGTGGAGTGTGTGAGAGTACGACTGTTTTCTTTCTGAATCTGAGGGGTTCAGTACAAGCAATAATATTATTACAATTTAAAATAACTATAGATAATTTTTTACTCATTTATTTTTTCAATAATTTAATTATAAATGAATTTTCCGCATTATTGCTCCAGTCTTCAGTGTCACATGATCCTTCAGAAATCATTCTAATATGCTGATTTGCTGCTAAAGAAACAAGTTATTATTATTATCAATGTTGAAAACAGTTGTGCTACTTAATATTTTAGTGGAGACTGTGATACATTAATAGAAAGTAAAAAAAAAAAAAAAACTTTATTTGAAATGGAAACATTTTGTAACATAATTGTCTTCAATACTTTTATTCAGCAAGTGACAGTAATTTAATATTACCTTATGATACCATCACGGTAACCTTACACAAGTACTATGATGGTACAGTGATGGTATCTATGGTAACTCTATGGTACTCTAAAATATACCATGGTATTTACATGGTACTCCATATGACTTCCAAGAAAACTGTATAATACCTTAATACATATTATGTATTAAGGTACATAATCTTTACAGACTATGTGTCTTGGTAAAGAAAACAATGTTTAAAACAAATATCAAGTTGGAGCCACCGCTTAGTGGTTTTGCAACTGTAAACATAGAGTCGTGGTGCTCATTTAAGAGATGCAGGTTTCAGATTTCTTGTCATGTCCCAATTCCGTTCTCTCATCATTTCGTGTTATCTCTATAGTTTTGCTATCAATAAAATGGTAAAAAGACTTCAAACATTTTTCAAAAGCAAACACCAACAGCTTTAAACCAGAAACAGCAAAACAACAGATTGAGGGAGAGAAAAAGGGCAGAGAGAGAAGATTAACAAGACTTTGATGAGACTGATTAGTTAAGAATATGAAGAGTGGGTGACTGAAAGAAAATAATCAGCCAAAAAATAAAAAATACTGGCATTTACTCACACTCATGATGTTTCAAACTCGTAGGACTTTGTCTTCTTTAGAACACAAAATATCCTGGCCACCCTTTATGATTTGTGTATGATTTTTACTATTATTATTATAAGTATATTAATAAAATTAATTATATAATCATAATTTTTGAATTAGATTTGATTTTTTACATTTTCAGTTTTCATTTTACTTTTAGTAATTGTATTATGTGCTTTTGTCATTTTTATTACTTTTTCTGTTTAGCTTTATTTTTTTCAGCTTCAGTTATTTTAGTACTTTAACATTTTATTTCAGTTAGCTGCCAAGTTTTTTAAATTTACGTTTTTCGTCTAATATTTTATTTTTTATATTTTATTTCAGCTTTATTTCAATTAACTGAAACAGTTTCTAGTTTTAGCAATAATAACGACACATTCTTTTTCAATAAATCAATTGTATTTTCCTAACTAATCTCACAGCAATTTGTACGTATTTTACGAGGTGGCTAATTCGTACTAATATGTAAATTTTTTGCTAAAAATTCTGCTAAAAAACCTACCCCTAACTCCTCCCCTAGACCTACCCGTCACTGGGGTTTAGACAAATCGTACGAATTCGTACAAATTAGCCACCTCGTAAAATACGTACGAATGGCTCGTGAGATAGCGTTGGTAGTTTCAGTTCACAAAACCGGTCTGAATGAGCCATTCATGAATCGATCTGATTCAGTACTCACTGACTTTGTCTTGTCGCAGTGGTTAACAGCTCATTGAAGGGGATGATTATTCAGTAAATAATTATTTAAATTTCTTTTCTTTTTTTTCTCTCTCAGAAAGACACTGTATGTCTGCAGTAGACTGTAGTTCTGTCATGAAACTCTAGATAGGTCCTTAATTCATTCTTCTTTTAATCACATCATTCTCTATAGGACACAGCTGATTGGTTCCTGCTGTATCAGTAACCAATGAGCTCGCTGCTCAACCTTCAAATACTTGGTCAGCATTTTCTGTAGCAGTGCAGGGTGCTTTCAGAAACCCTCCACCTTCCCCAGCTCCACCTGTATAGATCTGCTATGGGTAATTCATGTATGCTATATTGTACAGCAGCAATATGTCTTACTTGCTCACAGTAGTGTGCTGTGAATGTATTGGCAGTACCAAGTCCCGTACTTGCTCTGCAGCACCAGCAGCAGCAATAACGAACAGCAGCAGTGTAGGAGATCTATTCCACCAAGACCAAACATATCAATATTGTCATACCCAGACAGCAACGTAGTTTGGCCCAGATCCGGCCCACATCTGATTACATGCGGACCTGATGTGGGCCGGATCTGGGCTGACACTATGTTGCTGTCAGGGTATCCTTTACTATGCCAAACACTGCGAGAGTTATCATGACAGAACTACATGTCAGCTCCAGTCCTAATTCACATTCATAGAAGAGTGACCAGGATATTCCTCAAAAATTCATCTTTTGTGTTCCAGTGGAGAAAGTAAGTCAGGTTTGGAACAACATAATGACAGAACATTCATTCTTGAGTAAACTAATCCTTTAATAAAAAAGACACGGTGGAAGGTGTTGTCCATGTCCTTCATCTCTCTCTCTCTCTCTCTCTTGTGTGTGTGTGTGTGTGTTTGTCTAGGTGGGTGGATGAGAGGAGAGGAGAGACGCCACCAGCTGCTCTCAGAGTGAAAGATCTCTTTACTTTCCCTGCAGTTATAACACCTCTGTTCCCTCTCATTCAGTAACCCCATAACCTACCCGGCGTCAAACGACATTAAAGTTACGCAAGCTCTTTTTTCACTGAACAATAACCATAGTCCTGTGCTTGAGAGAGTAAGCTTGAATCAAGATCATTTCTGTATCATTTAATACTTGTGCGTGAGACAGAACAAGTACATGTGTCAGTGCTGTCACCATGGTAACAATAGATGTTGAGTGCTGGACCCACTGAAGTGCGTAAGATTCTAAAGTGTGGTGACATCATAGGGGAAGACAACTTCCTGTTCAAATACAGGTCGAAATCAATGACACACAGGTCTAATCACCATTATGTAGCTCTTATGGGTTATATAAAAAAGATTCATACAGATAATATGAACATTATGGAGCAAACGGTATTAAATAGTGACTATTCAGTTGTAATGTTTAGGGAATATGTGCTTTTGAGTGCTTTTCTGTTCTTTCTATACAAATACAAACGTTTATTGTACTGTGTGTGTGTAAAGGAACGATCACATATAGAGCAATTTGGATTGATAAAGCAACCAGAAGTCACTCACTTTCAATGAACATTGGTTATTTCTGGCACTTTAACAATGTGACAGGTGAGAAAAGTTTAACTGTATGCAAATGAGCAGTGATATGATGCAGTGACTACGAGTATGTACCATAACCCATATATTTTATTTTGGAATGGAAAATTGCAGTAACTACAACATCATCACTGAAACAGAAAATGGCTTTTATTTTATTTCAATCTAGTTGAGCCATCATAGTCAAAAGGGCTTTTCACACTGCGCTTAACCCCGGGTTATAGTCGTTCTAAACACTGCTTTTAACCCCAGGTAAAGGAACGTTTCACACTTGTAATTTAGAAGCTAAGTTAGCACTACTTTTTACCTGGGGTTATGAAACCCTGTTCCGGAGCAGGGTTAGCACCGCTTTTGCTGTGCCAAACTTGTAACGTTACAGTGTGAGACGATGCAGCCAGTGTTAGAATGTTACAGCTTGACGCTTAGCAACAGACAACAAATCAGGTAAGTTACTCATATTTGCCTGCTTTGGACAGTCATGGAAACACTGCACATTGTATATAAACAATAAATTCAGCGTTTGAGAGGAAAAAAGTCAAATGCTGACAGAAAACATGACAATTTGAGTGAAGACGACACGAAGAAGAGTTTCATTCTTATCTTTATAGTCTGAAATGTCCATTCAGTATAAACTCAATAGTACAGTTGGCAATACGAGGATGCCCAATGCTAGAGCTTTAAATGTTAACGTCACAAATTCTGCCTTTATCCAATCAATGTCACTGAAAACGCAAATATGCAAATAAGAACGTTAACCCAGGGTTTAGGAATGTACAATGAAAACATTAGTTTATGAATACCCAGGATTAACTGTTAACCCCGAGTAAATTATGAGCAGTGTGAAACATGATGCAAGATAACCCAGGATTCCGTTTACCCAGGGTTTAGAATAACCCAGGGTTAACTATTTCAAAAGCCCTAAAGAGACTTGATTTTGGTCATAATTTTAACAGCACAAAGGAGATTTCACAGTAGAAATAGTTGACCCTGGGTCATTCTAAACCCCGGGTCAACGAAATCCTGAGTCATCTTGCATCACGTTTCACACCGCTCATAATTTACCCGGGGTGAACAATTAATTACACAATGGGTATTCATAAACTGCCGTTTCACACTGCACATTCCTAAAGTCCTTATTTGAATATTCGCAGTGTCAGTGTTACTGATTGGACAAATGCAGCACGTGATCTGTTTACATAAAGGCTCTAGCATTGCGCATTCTCATATTACACATTGCTGACTGTAATATACATTTTTCTGAGTGAACATTTCGAACTATAAAGATAAGAATGAAATGGTCTCTTCTTCACTCCAATTGTTGCGTTTTCCATCTCCGTTTGATATTTTTTCCTATACGCAGAAACAACTGTTTATATACATCACGCGGTGTTTCCATGTCTGTCCAAAGCGCGTGAATACACTGCTTTCCAAATTATTATGCAAGTGACATATCAGTAAGATTTCAGTACAATAAACATTCAGATTTTAGTTTTTCTAAGAAAATGTTTGTTTATTTATCCATCCATGTCTTTTTAGATAACTGGTATCAATCTCAGACAAAATAATTTGCCAGATCTATGGAAACCCTACTTGGAGATTTTTCCACATTATTAAGCAAGTCACAGTTCTCATGCAATATGGGAGGAAGAAAGATCTTTCTGAAGATGAAAAGCATGAAATGGTGCAATCTTGTGCAAAAGGCATGAAAACAACTAATATTGTGTGAAACTGAATGGAGATTATCGAATTATCATAAGATTTGTGAGTGATTTAGAGCACAGCAGAACTCGGTCAGATAAAGGCTTATTAATGAAAGTTCCTGTCAAAAAAATTAATTGTATTAAAAGGGCAGCTATAAAAAAAGCCAGTGTTGCGCAGCAAACAGGTATTTGAAGCTGCTGGTGTCTCTGGAGTCTCAAGAAGCTCTCCATGCAGGCTGGCAGTTGTGCGTAAAGATGCATTTTAGCCACTCCAAACCAAACCTCACAAAGAGAAACATTTACAATGGGTTTAGAAATACATTTTCAAACAGTTTTATTGCTGTGGTGTTTTTTTGCAGCATGGGATAGTGCATAGTGCATTGTACAATAGTGCATCGTACTATGCACTATCCTCCTTTTTATACCATAGCTGAAAATGGCCAGTTATGAACTCCACATATCTTGCAAAAGTCATTTAAATACCCTCCATCTCACTTCCCAGTATTCCAGTCCAAATCATCACCCGCTAGCTCCTTGCTGACGTCGCAGTCTTTGTTGGAACATGGTGGCCATTCACCAACCATCCAGAAATCCATCCATTTAGACCATCCATTGTAGTACGGCATTTGTCAAGTCAAGTCAAGTCAAGTCAAATTTATTTATATAGCGCTTTTTACAATTGGTAATTGTTTCAAAGCAGCTTTACATATTAGAAGCACAGAAAAAAGATAAGTGGTTAAAAATAAGCTGTACAAGCAAGCGTGGTAATATGTAACATATACAAGATGGTGCTACATTAAGCCAATGTCGGCTGACTCCCAGGGGTGGAAAAAACCCCCTAGGAGAAAAACTCAGTGTGGTAACACTGGGAAAAAAGTCCTAGGAGGGAAAAAACCCCTTGGAAGATATATATAATATATGTAAATGGATATGGAGATCAAAATCTGAATTATACAGATTTATTATAGGGATTAAAAATAGATTATATAAATATAAATATATGTAAGCGGATACGGAGATTAAAAATCTGAATTATAGATGCAGCCAGAACTGGATCTGTAGGCCCATTGTCTCCTGGGCCACGTTGTAGTCAGGTCCAGGCACAGGTTCTCCATTCGATCTGGATACGGCCTGGGTCCAGCACCCGGCAAACCTCAGGATAAGATTTGTCAGTGAATAAAATTATTTAAAAATGAGTCTTCATGTATTTCTACACCCACTATAAATGTTTCTCTTTGTGAGGTTTGGTTTGAAGTGGCTGAAATGCATCTTTACGCACAACTGCCAGCCTGCATGGAGAGGCTCTTGAGACTCCAGAGACACCAGCAGCTTCAAATACCTGTTTGCTGCTCAACACTGGCTTTTTTATAGCTGCCCTTTTAAAACAATTAATTTTTTTGACAGGAACTTTCGTTAAGAAGCCTTTCTCTGACCGAGTTCTGCTGTGCTCTAAATCACTCACAAATCTTATGATAATTCGATAATCTCCATTCAGTTTCACACAATATTAGTTGTTTTCATGCCTTTTGCACAACATTGCACCATTTCATGCTTTTCATCTTCAGAAAGATCTTTCTTCCTCCCCATATTGCATGAGAACTGTGACTTGCTTAATAATGTGGAATAACCTCTAAGTAGGGTTTCCATAGATCTGGCAAATTATTTTGTCTGAGATTGATACCAGTTATCTAAAAAGACATGGATAAATAAACAAACAAACATTTTCTTAGAAAAACTAAAATCTGAATGTTTATTGTACTGAAATCTTACTGATATGTCACTTGCATAATAATTTGGAACGCAGTGTATAAGGCACGTGATTGGTTGCTGGTTGCTAAGCAGAGTTGTAACATTCTAACACCACATCCTCTCACACTGTACAAGTTTGGCATAGAAAAATCAGTGCTAACCCAGAGCAGGGTTTCAAACCCCAAGTATAAAAAGCGGTGCTAACACTGCTTCTAAATTAAACGCTCTTTTACCCAGGTTAAAAGCGCTTAGAACGACGATAATTAGGGGTTAAGCGCAGTGAGAAAAGCCCTATAGTGTAAGTTGCAGTGTTATGCCTTTGCATGGCAGTATTCCTTTAAAGAATCTGTGTCTATATATCTTTTATTTGCCAGGGCAGTGGCCAGGCAATGAGGTCATGTTAATTGTTTTAAAGTGTGTGTGTGTGTGTGTGTGTGTGTGTGTGTGTGTGTGTGTGTGTGTGTGTGTGTG
>RJVU01073134.1:1603276-1624124 GCA_003731715.1 Anabarilius grahami
ATGAGTCATGACATTGTGAAGCTTGTTGCCTGGGCCTCCCTATGATGTCATCAACAGCCCAGAATAGCCGTGGTACTAAAAGCTAGTTGGAGCCAAGCGCTCTGGACACTTCATCTGTTTAAACACTCCAGAGAGGAAGAGTGAGAATGAAATCATAGAGTAAGAGAGCAGGGTAGATAAACAGTTATACAGCAGATAGAACAGCATCATATAAATACTCAAGAGAGTGAGAGAAAACAGGAAGAGCACTTGTAAAATCCCCCTTATTGGGAGGGATGGATGAGATGAGATGAACCAGACTTCCATCATAAAGAATTGCTCCAGATTACAGTTCACTCTAGCCAAAAACCCCTTGATTAGATTGCTTGATCGACATGCGAAGTGACCAACTACACTTTTGATCAACCCATTTTTATATGAAGTTTAGGCATACACTGCTGGAAGGCTGTGAAATCTAAATTCAAATTGTGAGATATAAAGGCCAAATTATTAACTTTTTAGACAGAAACGCACTTCCATAGTACTGAGCGTCTCAAACTAAATCAGAAAGATTTACAGTGAAACTTCACATCCAAATCCATCAATCAGATTAAAGCTTGTCTTTTTGAGAAAGCCTTTAAGTTTTGTTCAATACTGTATGCACCAGACAGCCCAGTTCATGTGATTACATTGTGAGCCTGATACTAGTTGAATGGCATATATTTTTTGCTTTGTCTTTCTATTAATCAACAAATCCCAATAACAAAAGATGAGACTGTTCTCAGTACTGTATTACACCTCCTGTCTTTTGTTATAGTAAACTAACAGTCCCCTGTCCGGCATAATTGGTTTCCTGATACTCTGGCACAGTTGTTCTGCAGGGACACAACATCCAAACTGCTGCTATGGTGGAGGAAGTAATTATGTCATCAGGACTCATCAAATCTAGGTGAAGACATCATCTCATGTCCTCAGTATGTACTAGTTTGAGTGTGTCTGTCTGACCACCTCCTTCACACTAACAGAGAAGCGTTCGTGCTACTGGTTTCACTAGAACTGGCATTAACTTCAAAATCACCTAATAATGAAATGTGTTTGTCTCACTGACACTCCCACTGTGTCACTTATTATTTGCATAAAGCTAAACTTTTCTGACCATGCCCTATCGTGTCATCACTGTAATCGTCTCAGATGAAATCGGTAGTTCTCACTGAAAATAAATGACTTTTGGATGCCTTATCACTGCAAATGTCTGTTAATGTGAATGCACCTTAGGATACAAGTAATGGAGCAGACAGTTTAACTCATATGTGAGGGAGGGGTACATTGCATTAAATGTTTCTCGCATGTTTTTGCCATTGTTGTATTTCCTGTGAAGATGTGCGGCTGCAGAAGTGGGTCAGTGAGGCATGGTTGACTGGATCTGTGAATGAAGAACCTTCTAATGTTAAACTCTATGCTTTCCTTGCCTCTCTGACTTTATCTCTTACAGTCATGCACATCCTCATTCTACAGCTTTATCTGTGCTGTTGTTAGTGGCAAGTTATGGACCTCAGTTAGGGTACGTGTATTTAATTTGAAGAGAATGAAAATGAGGCTGGGGAATAGATGTTCAAATTGTTCAGTTGTTTTACTGTTATCTGGATAATTCAGCTGTCAAAACACTGAATATATGCATATCCAAAATATGAAAATATGGTTTGTGCAAATTAGATGTTACGTAAGCCCTCATGACAGGATATCCTATTGAATGGGATGTGAATATACCCTCAGTCTAATTTTTATTAATGTCAAATTAAAAACCTCAGCTTTTTGACAACACTCTCAAAAAAGGTTTTCTGCACATATCACTGATTCTTGAGATAAGGAACGGAATTTGTTTTAGAAGTTAGTTTTTATTATTTAATAATATATTATTTTTAAACTGACATATTTGTAGACAACGGTCTCAGCTAATGAAGCATGTAAGGGAACAGGTTTTTCTGAAAATGTTTTTTGTTTCTAAAAAATTTACATTTATTCACTTCGGAACTTAATTTGTGTCAACTCCGTCAGATTAATTAAAAAGCATGATATTTAAATTTGATCCATCCAACAACAGTGTAAAGTCTTCAATTAAATAATAATGGTGTTCAGTAAAGAAGCTAAGTGAAAAAAAAAATGTCTCTAATTTTTTTTCTTGGGTTAAAGTTATGAACAATCCTAAATTCCTTAATTCTCTAACCTCCTTTTTAATATTAAACATATATAACCAATGTTCTTAGGTAAATCAGACATGATATCATGTAGTTCAGTTGATGTTTTAATATTTTAACACAATGAATTGAAAAAAGAATGACATTTCTTTAAAAATTAACAAAAACCTTCACCTGACAGTGTTAAATACTGATGGAGCTGACAAATACTGACGGTGTTGACTAAGGTCCAACTGGAGCCAAATATATATGTAAATAGATTCATGAAACGAATTGAAAAGAATGAAAAGAATTCACCATATGCAAAAAAACATATTAAATCACATAATATAGACTTTTTGAGAGCACTTGTCAACCATCAGACATAAAACCTGACGGAAATAGTAAGTGCTCCTCAGAGACACTGCCTGATTTATTCAGAATTGTAAAAAATCCTGACGGAGTTGACGCAAAATGAGGACACAACTTTAATAGCCATTTTTTATCGAAAATATAATATGACTTACTTTTTGTATTGTTTGATATATTACAGATCTCTGCCTTTCAATTTAAATGTTTTTTTTTATTATTTGTTGCATTTTTAAACACTTTGTTTGGCAATTTTACGTTGTGACCTCATGCTGAGGACAGGCTAAATATCATGTATCAAGTATAGAGCATGAATTTAAATAATACTAACAAAATTTTAAAAATAAAAGCAATGAATGTCCTGAGTATCCAGATTTCCTTTAGATGTAATGTGTGTGTGTGTTTAAGCCATTCATCTTTTTGACCTTCATGCACATTTGGAACATCTGTATTCATTAGCATCTGTGTAGAAACCACTGCACACACAACCTCTCAGCGCATGTCCTCAAGAACAGTCCCTTCAATAGAGGCACACACTCGGGTTTAGACATACATGGCCCTAATTAAGATCTTAATCTGAGAGGATGTAGAGGGCAAGTTTTATGAGGACAACACACATACACAACGTTTGAAGAAGTGCACTAAGCTAGTGGAAGAAAAAAAACATTCAAGATGGAGAAAAGTAAATAAGCAAGCATGTCATTATGGATCCCTTGGGTCTAAAAGGGACCATTTTCTTTTACATTAATGGTACATTAATGGTACGTGACATTTAGTAATGATTTACCAGAAAAGTGTGTTTTAGCACCAGTGGATCTGGAATGGCCATTTATGCAGATTTCTTCATCCATAATATCTTCAGGTGAGAAAATGTCTGGGATTATCATTTTTAATGGGTAAATTATCATTTTTCAGTGGACGTCAAAATTACTTCCATCCACCTTTATAAAAAGGATGATCCTAGCTTTGGTAAAAGATTTAGGGCCAGTGAAAGGTAATCTAGTTGAGCTGTTAACCCTCTATAGTACACATTGGTTTAACAAAGGAGTATTTTTTAGATATTATTTTTATTACAACACTTACAAAAGTAAAAAGATTATTATAAAAAGAAATAAGGGGTATGTGTGTGTGTGTTTAGAAATATGAAGTATGAATTTCCTAAAATCATAAATCATAATTTACTAATGAATGCAGCTATATTACTATAAACACATTTATAAATAAATAACTTCAGTAATATAATTGATGCCACAGTCAATAAAATTACCAATGAAGACATTCCACTGTGATAAAGAGTTGCCAAAAGGCAAGTTTATCTGTGAACAAAAACATCTATCTTATGAAAGATGCATGCCATGAGAAAATCCAGATTTAGGTAAAAACAAATTGATGTGTCTATTGCAATTGAGGAGCATATCAGTGTGTCTTAAGAGTGAAAAAAGTCATGGAGAGAAAATCAAATGTCAAATGTTTGTCGTGTCTCTTAAAGACATGCTATCGGTTGCTTTAAAGGCTGATCTTATAATTCCAACAATGCAATATGTTGTAGTTTTTTCTTAATAGCAAGAAAATAAAGGAAAAGTATGTTGCTATATGTCGACTCAACACCTGAGTTAAAGCGTTAGTTCAGCCAAAAATGAAAATTCTGACATCATTCACTCACCATCATGTTTTTCCAAACCCATAAGACTTTCGTTCATCTTCGGAACACAAAAAGTTCATAAAGAATTCATAAGATCTGTTCATCATATAAAGCGATCGAGTCTCTTCAGAAAATTTGGACTCAACCACTCAATTCATATGAATCAATTTTACAATCTCTTTATGAACTTTTTGAAGCGTCAAAGTGGCAGTTGCGACGACTGAAATCGCTCAGATTTTTTTTTAAATGATCTTAATTTGTGTTCCGAAGATGAACAAAAGTCTTACAGGTTCGGAACGCAATGAGGGTGAGTAATTAATGACAGAATTTTCATTTTTGGGTGAACTAACCCTTTAAAAGGTATTTTTTTAGCTGCAGGCATTTCTGAAAAACACAGAGGTAAGAGAGACACGTGTGAGGCCTGCACATGCTCGTGTTTCAACACCTACGATCTATAGGTTTTCAGGAAGCAGCTCTATTGTTTACATAACGTGACATTTGACGCAATGCTGTGGTGTTCATGTGACAGTCTTTGCTGTTGTGTGTAATGAGTGTATATGTACAATGTCAATGCTGTATTGATGGGCGGACAATGTTTCATTGATTGTTTTTGCGGTGACCTTCAGCTCTGTGTGCTGACTGTGTCAGTTGCAGGCCTGTATGAGTCCCACTTACACTAACACACAAGACACCCTTTTTCAATACTTAAAGGATTAGTTGACTTCAGAATTCAAATTTCCTGATAATTTACTCACCATGTCATCCAAGATGTTTATGTCTTTCTTTCTTCAGTCAAAAAGAAATTTAGGTTTTTGAGGAAAACATTCCAGGAGTCTCCATATAGTGGACGTCAAGGGCTACCAATGGGTTAAAGGTCAAAATTGCAGTTTCAGTGAAGCTTCAGAGGGCTCTTCACGATCCCAGACGAGGAATAAGGGGCTTATAGCGAAACGATCTGTCATTTTAATAAAAATAAAAATTATGTACTTTTTAACCACAAATGCTCATCTTGCACTGCTCTGCGATGCGCCACACATTACGTAACCACGTTAGAAAGATCACACGTGACATAGGCGGAAGTGCCGCGGTAGGGCGAAAAATGCCATCTCATTTTTTCCTCCAACTTGAAAATCGTCCGATTTCATTGTTTTACCTTTTTTTTTGTAAAGGCCGTTTGACTTAGTCTTTGCACGTTCACTTTGTACACACTGGAACAGTACTTCCGCCTAAAGAAAGACATAAACATCTTGGATGACATAGTGGTGAGTAAATTATCAGGAAATTTTAATTCTGAAGTGAACTAATGCTTGGTGATCCTCAGTAGATTCATTAAAAGTACAGGAGACATACAAATGAGACTTGAATTGTGACTTGCATATTTCAGATTATTTGGTCTTGGAAGAATTTGATGATAAATATCTGAGTTGATATTGTTTGCAGACTTCTCAAATCTGAGCCTATAAGACATTATTGAGAATAGTGAGATCTTCAGTAAAAGTAAATCTGAGAAACATGAGACTTAAAGTGACATTTTATCCCAAAATATACATTTTGTCATTATTTAGTCACCCTCATGTTGTTCAAAACCTGTATGACTTGCTTCCTGTAGTTTGTTTTGTCACAGAAAGCAATCAGATCTCTTCAGAAGACTTGGATCTACTAATCATCTCCATCTATCTCACTGCTGTAAGAAACAGCTGAGAATCTTTTCTATGGGAATCCCCAAAAAAAAAAGGAACTAGTCATGTTTCTTCTGTCTGTCTTGTTACTCAACAAAGTTGGTGATGTAATGCTCTACATGAAAAATAATCATAAACAATGGCTTGAGCTCTGCCAGAAAAATCACAATTTCCTTTTCAGTTAAGGGACAAAGGGGAAATCATAAAGAACAGAGCATGTGATGGGAACATGTCCTCCCTCAGACCATTACACAAACCAGGCAGTGTTATAAAAACAAAACTATTCTCACTTTGCTCTTAGTGAACTGTGAGAAAAGCAGGAAAAAACAGTGACGTCAGAGCAATACACAATGAGACACGAGTCTAATCACAGGACATCTAAGGCGATATTTTAGTGCATCTGTGTCATCAAAATATGCATGAGTGAGATTTGAATGCTCTTTCAAAACTGCATGTAGTCTCTTTCTGGTTCTGTTATTATATTCTGGGTTTAATATCACTTCAGTTACATATACAGGATTTGTGACATATGATGTCAGTTATCTCTGAAAATAATTTCAACTCGTCCCTCAGTTTTAAAGGCAGAAATGTGAACCTTGTATTTTTGTCAAAGCATTTATGAACTGGGCTTTTGAAATGAAACCACATGTTCTAGGTGAATGAACTTTTGGTGGTCAATGGGTAAGGGAGGATTTTGTGAGGGAACTGCAGGTGATAACGTGCATTTTAGGCTATGTCTAATGGGTTAAGTTGACAATTAAAAAAAAAACACCTTGGACAAGGCATTGAAATGGAATAAATGTTAAAAACTAAAGGTGTTAAGTGGTGTGGCAGCCTATAATTTCTTACCTTGTTGGTGTAAAGTCATATTTAATCTTTCAAATTATAAAAGAAACGGTAATATGATTAAGTTAACACACAGTTTGGTTGTTTACGAAA
This sequence comes from Anabarilius grahami, assembly GCA_003731715.1. Classification (NCBI taxonomy): domain Eukaryota; kingdom Metazoa; phylum Chordata; class Actinopteri; order Cypriniformes; family Xenocyprididae; genus Anabarilius; species Anabarilius grahami. The sequence goes on from RJVU01073134.1 coordinate 1,610,059, forward strand.
GTGACAACCGCATCATTTTAACCCAACTCATCACAACCGTATTTTCCTCGAAGCCCTTTTGTGTGAACAGAACCCTACTGGACAACTAGTTGTGTCACTAGTTTGTGTGCTCTGTGCTGAACACGCGTTTATATAGTGTGTTGCGTGTTTTCCTGTGTCGATAACTTACAGAGACAGAGATATGAGCTGTTCGTCACCTGAAGATTTTAGATTCAGTCTTCCACCAGAGCTGCTCCCGCCGGCGCCACTGACTGCGCGCGCACGCTGCGCACTCCCGTCACGTATAAAAGCTGTTGTTATTTAATTAAGATTTTCATTTTGCTCTCCAGCGAGCACAGCTTGCCTCGATTGGACTCATGTCATGTCAACTTTGAATTTAATATTTATTCAGTCACCGTCACTATGGTTTCAGGTGTACGGAAGAGGATTAGGGCCAAGCAATAATAAAAAAATAAAACCATCTCGAGATTAAAGTTGTTAAATTTCGAGAAAAAACTCGTTAAATTTCGAGAAAACAGTTGAAATAAAATGTTGAGAATAAACTCGTTAAATTACGAGAAAAAACTTGTTAAATTTCGAGAAAAAGGTCGAGATAAAATGTTGAGAATAAAGTCATTAAATTACGAGAAAAAAGTTGAATTATGAGATCAAATTCATTAAATTATGAGAAAAATGTCGTTACATTTTGAGAAAAAAGTCGAGATAAAATGTTGATAATAAACTCATTAAATTATGAGAAAAAAGTCGTTAAATTACGAGAACAAATTCGTTAAATTACGAGAACAAATTCGTTAAAATATGAGAAAAAAGTCGTTAAATTACCAGAACAAATTCGTTAAATTACGAGAACAAATTCGTTAAAATATGAGAAAAAAGTGGTTAAATTACCAGAACAAATTTGTTATATTATGAGAAAAAAGTCGTTAAATTTCGAGAATAATGTCGAGATAAAATGTTGAGAATAAAATAATTAAATTACGAGAAAAAAGTTGTTAAATTTCTCATAATTTAACGAATTTGTTCTCATAATCTAACGACTTTTTTCTCGTAATTACTTTATTCTCAACATTTTATCTCAACTTTTTTTTCGAAATTTAACGAGTTTTTTCTCGTAATTGAACGAGTTTATTCTCAACATTTTATCTCGACTTTTTTCTTGAAATTTAACGAGTTTTTTCTCGTAATTTAATGAGTTTATTCTCAACATTTTATCTCGAAATTTAACAACTTTAATCTCGAGATGGTTTTATTTTTTTATTATTGCTTGGCCCTAATCCTCTTCCGTACAGGTGTGATATTCATGGCTAGAGCAAGAATAGTCGTTCGAGCTGCTAAGTAAATAAATGCGGTTGTCAATCCCAAAATGGTGACAATAACATAGCCCATGATTGTAAAAGAAATAAAAGAAGAAATTAGAAATCAAGGAAGAAATTAAAAAATAAAAACTTGTAGGCCTATCTTAACCAAATCGTAGCCTACTATAGACCTTATTCACAGCAGCGCCATCTTGATTTTTAACGGGAATGAAAGCGAGGCTGTGAGGATAAACATACATCTCTTCAGTGGTTTGTACTGTTATTTAATGGGTTTTTGGATTGTTCTGCTAATGAAACACTGGAAAAATATCTTTCCGTAAATTTCAGTAGACAAAAAACTTGACCAGACAACATGAGCTGTGGAAAATTATAAATGATCTAGCAGATGCCATTGAAAACAAGGCAAGTCTATCCCTCACAGCCTCGCTTTCATACATGGCGCTGCTCTGAATAAGGTATCTTGTCTGAATTTTTATGAATTTACATGAGCTGGGGGTTGCACATATAATGTGATACCGGTTTAGATAGTCATGACATGAAAGATCAATATGAAAATATGACTTTACACAAAGTTAGTCACGATATGTCAAGGAATAGGCCTACTAGTGAGTAGAAAATACAGTTTACATGGAGCAAACTCCTCTTGTCCCACCCTAAAATGACGATTTAGATTATTTTGCAGTCAAATAATAAACATTTTTACTAAATAATTGTCATTTAAGCTTCATGTGCCTGATTTAAATCATCTAAATGATTTTACGATAAACATTTTTTTTTTATTTTTAGAGGGATCAGACAATTTCGGTATACACAGCCAGGGGTTTTAACTCAGAATATCCCTTTATTATTTTCCAACAAATGGAGACAGCCAAGTTCTTCACAGTTATGAACTTATGTGAATGTTTTTTTGCCCCGAAGCTCTAAAATCGCAGTCCCTTCTGGATTACCTAAAAAAAAATTTGGCCATTATTTTGGTTAAGGTTACCATGGAAACAGCACCCTGTGTAGCAAGGCAACACAATCTAATGGTTGCTTTTTCACGATGATAAGCCAGTGTAGCTAATGCAACCACTAGACTAGAACTAATCAAATCATGATCTCTGATGATGTTTTATAGAGTTGCTATATATATATATATATATATATCTTTTTTTTTTAAATCCACCTTCTCACCCTCACTCTATTGTGCTCTGTTTGCTGGCAACAGGAAAAGCGTCTTTCCCGTAGACACATAATAATTATGCATTAGAGTGCATATTAATGCGTGCGTGTGTGTTCGCACATGGTCCTGGAAATAAATCATTCAAAGCTGAAATTGGAAACAGGGAGATCATGTCACACATGGTACTACATAGAGACACAAAAGTCTCTCACAGGCACAAAGAATGGCCTATATTTTAATTCAACGTAAACACATATATTAAGACTATAAAACAGGCCTTTCTTTACCCACAATGCATATGGATACTGAACATTTACTTAATTTTAGCCACAAAATGAGTGCACAAACTACATTAAGTCATTGTTTTGATTAAGCTATCCATGCAACTCTTCACCTGTCTTTATTTAAAGACTGGCAAATCTGTTAGTCAGTAACTAAAAACGCTTAAACGGCCTCTAAGCCACACGGCAATAAAGCCCCGGTCGCTAGGAAACCACAGAATATTCTTAGCACAAAAAAGGGAGTGAGAGGTTGAACGTCCTCAGTGGCGAGGGAGAGAAAATCACATCTTATCTGGTTTAACCAGGCACCTTATCCAACGGCCATCGTTGTTCTTTGTTCCCCAATCTGGAGTCATGCCAGCCGTTGATAAGACAAAGGCGACCTCCATTAGTGTGTCAGTTGACCATATTTACACACTTGATTGTTGTGTTCGGCTGTTAACTGAATATGTCAGATCAGGCCAGTTTTTTCCATGGCCGAAATAAGTAAATGGAATCAGTCACATGATGATGTAAAGGATCCATTGTCAAATGATTGAACTCATGCCATGTTTTATCTAGATATACAAGTTAGTAGACATGAATATTATTGTGTCGAACATTAAAAATCTGATGTTCAGTCAACCTCAAACTTTCAGAGCAGACGTTTCTTGAAGATAAAAGAAGAAAAACACATAGTAAGAGAGAAGTTCTGTTTTCATTTGATATAGTGATATGAACCCTGCATCAAAAAACACACTGGCTTTCAAATGTTGTGGGAATGTTTAGTACTGATACTGGCTCAAAATGTACTTGGGTGGTTTTGGATGATTTGCTCTCACCACAGGCCTGAATCTGTTTCAATTTTCCATTGTGAATACACTTCAGAGGTGATCTGTCGATTTTTTTTTTTTTTCTGTTGCAAAAGAACAAAAATTGCTTCAGCAAGTAGATGCAAAGATATAGACCCTCAAGGGCCTAAAGTTTGCATTTAAGAGTTTCGGTTTGACATTAGTGGTGGAGGATTCCCTTGATTACAGGATATTCACTTCAGTGGTTGTACATTTCAAGCTTAATCATTACACACATGCTTATTATATTAGCCTGCAGGTCTAAACAGGTCTAGTGTGAATACAGACGTATGGTCCACACTAACTGACTGGTGTTTCAGGTCAATGAATCAGGTCAAAGGCTTTACCGAAGATGAGAATGAAAAAAACTACTTTACTGGTCTGACTAAACATCATTAAATACTTTATTTTCCTTTAGAACATTTTCGATATTTGATAGATGCTTTGACTTTAAAGGAATATTAAAGGGGTTCAATATAACCATCAACAACATCAAAGGCATGCTGTTGATTACTACAGAAAATAATTTCGACTTGTGACGAAAATGTATAAAAGCTGGAAAGATTTTAAAGTAAATACATTTTTTTCATACTGCACAACCACACACTCTTAGAAGAAAACCTTAAAGGGTTAGTTCACCCCAAAATGAAATTTCTGTCATTAATTACTCACCCTAATGTTGTTCCAAACCCATAAGACCTTCATTCATCTTCGGAACACAAATTACGATCTTTTGATGAAATCCGAGAGGTTTTTTATCCCCTATAGAAAGCAACTAAATTACCACATTCAAGGTCCAGAAAAGTAGTAAAGACATCGTTAAAATATTCAGTTTGACTACAGTGGTTCAACCTTGATGTTATAAAGCGATGAGAATACTTTTTGTGCGCAAAAACAAAACAAAAATAACTTTATTCAACAATTTCTTCTCTTCCGTGTCACTCTTATGCTGTTTACGTTCAGCACTTACAGGGTCTACGTCAGAACGCTGACTCCGAACATAATCAGCATAGGAGAATGACAGGGTAGAGAAGACATTGTTGATTAAAGTCATTATTTTTATTTTGTTTTTGGCATACAAAAAGTATTCTCATCGCTTCATAACATCAAGGTTGAACCACTGTAGTCAAACGGAATATTTTAACGATGTCTTTACTACTTTTCTGGACCTTGAATGTGGTAATTACGTTGCTTTCTATGGGGGATAAAAAACCTCTTGGATTTCATCAAAAATATCTTAATTTGTGTTCCGAAGATGAACAAAGGTCTTACCGGTTTGGAACGACATGGATTCCAATCATGGATTTAGTTTTAATTAATATTTTCTAGCACTAAAACATTTGTTACTATGAGAACTGATGAGAATCAGTCCTTCAATTCATTCCATTACGCACACACACACACACACACACACACTCACACACACACACACACAAATCTATTAAACATGAAAACTTTCCCCTTAAAATGTGCAAGTATTACAACAAGTGACGTAACTATGCATACAGCACTAATTTACTAAAAACCTTTTATTTTTTAAAAATAATAATACAAAAAAATCATTCAATCCGTTCACTGTATAGGGCCCAAGCTACAATCACCCATAGACCCTGTAAATGCATTTATAAACTTAATTTATGCTATTGATGGAATATTACAAGTTAAAAGAAACTTAAGCTTTATTATTTAATAGCCTGCAAGATAGACCATGATATAAATATAGACATTTGTGATATCAGATATTACAGAGCATGTCAGCAATAGTCAAATGCCAATGGGCAACAAGATTCAAAAGTGATAAAAGCATTTGCTAACGTTTCTGACAACGCATGGCTTTCATGATGCCCGACTTTTGATTTTTAAGCCAATATGCACAGTGGGAGAGTGTCAAAAGACCAAAAACTGTCTAGTAAAGAAGTTTGATCAACAGGAGAATTAAGTCTTACCACAGAAATGGATACAGACAAGTAGTAAAAGACTAGAAAATGTAATGAAATAACTGCATTTTTATGAAGGACAGCTGAAGGATACTTGTGATTTTTATTAAAGATATAAAATATATATATATATATATTAAAAATCCAACAAGCCACAATACCATTTAAGCTTTATTGTGATATCTGATAGTTTACAATACAGTGAAAACAGACAAATGTGACTTTCTTTACTAGGACAGAATGCAAAGCAATGTAATCAAGTAAAAAGAAGAAAAAGCTTTTTTTTTTTTTTTTTTGCATTGAAGAAAAAAAAGAGAAAGAAAACCAGGCACGATTTAATATAGCCATTATAAACACAACATGCTTTAGACCTTATATTTTAACAGTCCTAAGAAAAGAACTCTGCAAACTTATACAATCGTTTCCTTTGCATACCACTGTCGCCTAAACTAGATGTCGTTTGAATGACAAATCTCAGACTAACAGCTCTAGAAATGTTTGAAACCAGTGTCACCAAAAGAAACAGCAAAAAAGGAAAGTAAACAGCCTTTTCTACCGCCAATATGAATGTTGCTGTAAAAGACAAATAACAATTTAAAAAAAACAACTAAAAAACATTAATTTCCCACTTGGCATTCAGAGGCGCCACAAACTCACTTTTTGGTTTGACCAAGTGATTCAGATTTCCAGATTGGTATTATATGTTAAAAACAACGCTCTCGGCTGAAAGGTTTCGTTTGAGCGATGTCATATTTTTTGGTGCACACTGACAGTGACACTGGCTTTGATCTAGTTCTGCTTCTGAAAGTCTTAGGGAAAGCTGTTTTTTTTTGTAAAACGGTCTGGGCCAATGTTTCTGTTGTGAAATTTCGGCAGGTGAATCCAGCTCACCGCTGACCATGATGCTATAACACGACCAGCAGACATTCTGCTATTAGGCTCTCAACAGGAAACTAGCAAAGGATGAAAATCAACTTTAATATTAAAGAAAAAACAAAAGATACAAAGCTCATTATCATCAAGCTAAGAAAGCACACATCAAAACACGCTGTGAGACAGCAAAAGAAGTGTCGTAAAGGAAACAGCACAGAGGAACTAGTGAACAACAGCAAAAACAGCTACAAATAAAGTGAGGGAAGTTAGGGAACACGCATACATGCATCCAGACACATACACAACTCACTCTCTCTCTGTCGTCATTCACACACAAATATAAAGCCAGAGGTACAGTGAACAAAAGTGCTTCAAGTCGGGGAAGTAGAGAAACTAACCCAGTAGAAATATGTATAAAACCTTAAATATGTTACTTTATGTACAAAACTGTGTGAGAGGGACAATGAATTGTCTGTAACTCTGTATCATCTTTCAAGTAAGATATTTCTACAACTATTTTGTTTGCATTGTCTTTGACTGATTCGAAGGTCACGTGACCTGACTGACCTTATCGTTGACGAACTCCGACTGAGGGTTCGCCACTCGTTCTACTATTGCCCGCCGTCCCACCCGCCCTTAAGCACGACAAAACCTCGATATTTATTCATAATATATATTTATACTTGATAGAAATCTACATTAAATGCCCCTCTTTACTTCTACAGGAAGCAAGCTCCGCCCCCTCCCGCTCTAACCACCCCGCCCCCTTTTATATACTTTGCAGAATACAACCACTGTTTCATAACATCTCTAGCTTTGACATAGAACTATGAAAAAATACTGGATTATATTATGCTTCGGTATAGACTTTCGAGTAGATAGAGGTTCTGTGAGGTTCGTTTCCAAGTTTGTGTCGTTTTCGAGCTCCCGCAGAGCTTCTAGTAGATGTGCTGGGTTCTCGGAGTCATGCGCCGCACAACACAGGAGAAGGGAGATTTTTTTTTTTATTTTTATATATCTTTTGAAGAGGCACAAGATTCATGCTGCTTAGAGGCAAAGATGTGGAGAAAAGCTACAAAAGGAACGCATGGGCTCGCATGCTCTCAGACAGTCCGGGTAAAGTGCAGAAGGTTTAAAAGTGAAAGCTCTGGATTGCATTTCTCTCTATTAGCAGCAAAAGAATCACGTAACGCCACTTTGAATGGTGTCCGATTGTAAAATTTGAGACTTGTTTCTGATGCGCGCATCTAATCCGACGAATTATGAGCGTGGCGAACAGGTCTGCCAGCCTGCGGGAGAAAGCGAAAGCAGCAGATTTTGTGTGTTTGAAACTGGAGGGAGATGATCAAGCCAGCAACCACCCAACCCTGCAAACCATTCCAAGCATCTAATACAATCATTCCATTATTATCAATGAAAAAAGGCCATACAATGGACAGACTTTTGCCTCTAAACCCATGAACAAGGCCTCTGCAAAGTGCAAACAAAGTAACTGCATTCAAGTATGCCATAAACATAATGCGTAAAACACATAGAGCTAACATGCATGTGCATGTCCTAACATGTGGTTTAACACATAAATTACACATAGCAATGAACATACACATGATTGTAATATCAACAACAACAGTTTTGTAAAATCATTTGGCGTGAAGAGGGATGAAAACGTAATGCAAACATTGTTCAGAGGAGGACACTAGTTTCAGTTTTCCCCTAATGTCCAGTGCATCCAACCGGCTGTCGCTTGTCTTGTGTTTTTCTCTCGCCTATAGTGCGGTTGCAAAAATGGAGCCTGCCACAAATGCCAACTCAAAGACGGGTGTTTGTGTAATCTCACCAAAAGCACCAGAGGCAACTAAAGCTCCTGCAGGGGTCAGACGCTACTGCTGTACCAGAGTGTCCCACGAATTGCACAGTGAAGTCATCCAAGGAAGAAAAACATTTCGATTCGGAAATAAAATGGTTAAAAACGCAAGGGAGATCATAAATACAAAAACGCTATGCCACTGCAATGCCGAACGCCCAACCCCATCCGAAATATACTGCTACATAGCCTAACCCCGTAACCAACCCCATCTCTTATAACGTATGTCGATCGTGTCGGTCGCTACCCCAACGTGAACGGAAAGACAATCGGAACGGGCCGGACTCGGAGAAGGAGAAAAATGCTAACCAGTAACATCAGTCCAGCCAGAAAAGGACTCGAGATTCCCGTCAAAAAGAAAGTACACACACTAAAACGCACGCCTCCCGCTCATTCGCAAAAAGAGTGGAGGATGTTAAACGAAAAAAGTGAGACTGTCTTCTGGATACTGCTTACGAGGAGCGGTTACACATGAGGAGGGCCGAGCACACCGAAACCAGTTAATGGGGCGGAAACTGAGTCGAACAGGAAGGGAGAAGGTTCGGATCCCAAAGTGTTGACATGTACATCTCTGAAAAGGTCCTAGAGAGTCTTTCAGTGACCGTAGATGTCTTTGATACGCTTTCCGTCACTCTGCCTTTGAGTTTTGTGATGACCCAGTAGAGATTTCTGGACGTGTCATGGTTGACGTTGGCGTGTGTGTGCGCGCGTGTCTGTGCGTTTTATTTTTGTTTGTGTACGTGTGCGTGTGGTGGTGTCACTCGGCAAAGTCCACAACAGAGCAGCCCAAAGGTCACTGAGCAGAGCGGAAGTAGGCGAAGGTCACTCCCAGCCATTATCTTTGATCATATGAGCCAGCTCGATGATGAACTTGCCTTCTTTGTATTTCTGACTGCTCTCAAATGCATGCTCCTGTAACAGACAAAAACAGACGAAATGTTACAACCAAAAAAAAAAAAAAAAAAAAACACTAAGCAGTTTTCACTACTGAAATCAGAAAATATTTTTGTCTACATAGAAATGTCATGAAAAAACAGGATTTTTCATGCTCTTAACTCTTTCCCCACCATTGACGGAATTTTCCGGCAATCCATGTTTTCACTTTTATACGGTAGGGGGCGCTATTTCACATCTTCTGAAAGAGTAAAGAATCTCCGGATCCAAAAACAAGCAAAGAAGAAGCAGAAACAAGCGATAGAAGCGTTGCTTAAGCATATGTAAGCTAACGCGGTCATCAAACATTAAACAGCATATAAATCAAAACTGCCAAACGTTACTGAATAAAATGTTGAACTCATGAAGAGGTGTATGACTTTGCAAGCTTTGGTGGTGTTGATGGAAGTGATCTACTTGGTCTATGTTTATATTATCATTCTGAATCCAATCCGGTGGTAGCCTCTCTTCTTTCTTTTTTTTGATATGTTGTATGTTCAGATATTCATACAACAAAATATCCTGGGGGGCTTGAAAGTTTTGGGAAAATGATAAAAATGCTGGCGCTGGCTGGAACTTTTTGTAAAAAACAAAAACAAAACAAAACACTGGAGGGGAAAGAGTTAAAAGCTTATAATCTACTAATCGACTCATTCACTAGTGCACTCAGACCATGTACTTAAGTTAAGCCACAAAAACAGACCATTTAGAAACCGCCATTTTTAAGATATCACAGTGGGGCTAATCGAATTGCGATTTTTCTGATAAAATTGTGATTTCAAATGCTATTTTTTAAACAAACAAAAAATAAGCTCCAGGTTTACCGTGCTTGTTTGTAGGGCTACACAATTTGGCCAAATATTTTCTGAGCATATATCAATATGACTATATAATAATAATAAGGCAGCGGCTTTTTAAACTAAGTGAAAATAGCAATATATTCTATTTACACTAAGTGACAATAGCAGCATTTTCTTAGCGATATGCTATTCACACTAGGTGAAAATAGGGATAGATTCTATTTACACCATGTAATAGTATCAGTTCTTTGCAATAAGAGTAAATAGTAATTAGATGCTATACTTTATATTGGCAGATACTATTTGCACCTCAATATTTTTGTACATTAACATGATGCAATAATATCAGAGTGTAAATGATTATATTTATTAAAATTATTGAATGGATGCTGCCTTATTGGGAGAACAAAAACCCTCCCTACACCTTCCCCTAACCCTACCCAATAAACACTTTTAATGTTATTAAACACTCGTTCACAGTTTATTTCCACTTTTAGAATATTATTTTCATTTTTATTGAAAATAAATGCAAGCTTGCGTTAAAAGCCAGATCTGTGAGCCTTACTTGCTACTGCTGCGCCACTGAAGACAATGAAGTCCTTTTTTAAAAAAAAGTGGCCCAACCAGACATTAGCGGGCAGAGCTAGTGTCAATAACGTTTGCCAACAAGGGACGCTATTTGCACTTAGTGTAAAAAGACACTTCGTAATAATAAATAGGGGGGAAATACAATGTTATAAACTTTGTTATAATGTTATAAACAATGTTATAGAATATTTAGAAGCCTTTAAATGCTTTCTGTACTACCCCTTAAAACAAACAGAGCATGCTGAAATTATATAAAACTGCTCAGCTTAACTGAAGTCTTTTTAACCCTTTAGGCTGTCTGAACCTCCTCTCACACCTGTCCATTACTCATCTGGACTAAAATCGGCCCACTAGAGCAGTGTTGTGTCATCGTGCCTCAGGATGTAAACGCTACACTTCCAGCTTAAACTCAGTCAGCCTGAAATAGGAGCTGTTTCAGAGAGTTTCTCATCAGATGATGATGAAAAGAGCTCAGAAAAACTGGTCCGTGATCAGTGTTCCAGAGTGACTTCAATCTGAAGGCTCTGTAATCAAACATGTGGAGACCTGAAGACTAACAAGACTGAGTCATGATGTAAAATCCCTCTTAACCAATCCTGAGACACGATTAGAGCTCCTGTTTAATCAGGAAGAGAAACAACTAGGTAAGACCTCAATACGTGTCATCTACAAAAACTGAGCTTTCTTTTTATCATTGGTTTTAGGTTAAATGATTAATAGATTACAAAAAACTTCTTGAGTAATTTATTAACATTATACCAATTCTTTTCAAAGCAGAGATACATTTGGATAGGTTGAAATAATATGGCAAACACATTTTGCATTTATTTTAAAGGGATAGTTCACCCCAAAATGAAAATGTTGTCATTATTATTTACTCACCCTTATGTTGTTCCAAATCTGTATGAGCTTCTTTCTAACACAAAAGAAGATACTATGAAAAATGTTGCTAACCAGACAGTTGATGGCACCCATTAACTTCCATAGTATTTTTTGTCAGTGGGTGCCATAAACTGTTTGGTTACCAGCATTCTTTAAAGTATCATCTTTTGTGTTACTAAAGAAAGTAAATGATGAGTAAATGATGACAAAATTGTTATTTTTGGGTGAACTATCCCTTTAAGTAGCTCATTACTGATCCATATGTACATTAATCAATATTGAACCATATTTCGTATTTATTTACACGACGTTCAAAAGTTTGGGGTTGGTGCGATTTTTTTAAGCGCACCGAGGCTGCATTTATTAAATGAGAAGTATACAGTAAAAAGCACTAATATTGTGAAATATTAATACTTAATATTATTAATTTAAAATAGCTGTTTTCTATTTTAAAATATATATTTTAAAATGTAATTATATAAGTGTCTTTATCGTTCGATTAATGTAATGTGTCCTTGCTGAATAAAAGTATTATTTTCATGATATTTCAAACTATTTTAAATGCACATTACAGATCTGTTAGGCATTATATTATGAGGTAGCGTTTGTTTTAAGGATGTGTTAATGAACGTTATTATGAAGTGTTATTGGTACTGATCTGTTAGTTGTCTGCTATTAGGATTGCATATGAAAACACAACAGCATGAACACTTATAGCATCAAAGTGGGCCATAATTGGGCTGTGAATAAAGTCATATTTAGAGCTAAATGTGTGCTGGACAGCAGCGAGAAGCCAATGCAAGGGGATGTTAATTCCGGTCACTGGAGCCCAGCTAAGTAACAGGATATCAGAAGACAAAAATAAAGAAACCCACACAGCTCAGATTAGCCAACTGCTGTCACTGCAATGGCAGAACATGTACTCTGACAAGCATATATCAGCAAAGTGCAACACCTCGGAAGTCGTAACAAAAAGCAGCTTGTATTGTGATGCAAGAGTTTAAAATAATAGTCTATAATTGCATGTAATGGAAGGAGAGTTAACTTACGTATTTCCAGCCCAGAGTGGTTTTACAATTTTCACAGTAGATGTCTGCCACAGCATGTAAACCTGTTAGGAGAACTCTCTCCTCTGCTGGACCACAACCGACATTCACACTGAGGGAAAAGAGGTAATCAGAGGTCAAAATTATGATTCATGTGACTGACCCGTTTTCTGAAAGTCATTGTGGGTAACCTTTATTGGATGACCACTAAGTAGGTCAGAACCAGTACTATAGCAGATGTGATTGCTAACACTGCAAACACTGTCTACACTGGAATTGAGGGAAATTAAACAAGAATACAGCTAGGGTAACTTTGTCACATTTTATTTTAGTATAAATCCACTGGCATAAAAATAGACTATTGCTGCGTCCCAATTCGCGTACTTATACTACGTCCTAAAAGTATGTACTGTTTTTGTAAAGAAAAAAAAAATACTTTTGAGTGTGTAGCAGAAGAGTATGCAAGCTTTGGGACATACTACCTCGTCATAATTGCGTCTTTAACGGACGTTCTGTCGCTTAGTTACGCAACCTATAAATGTTTAAACTACCCTGTCAATCAGTTAAAATCCTCCACATTCAATTAAATTTAATTTCCTACCGTTGCGGAGAGAAATGTAGTCGCACGTTTATCTGCCAGTCATGGGTCTTTAATGCAGAGAACTCTGCTCATCTTTGCATAATGATGCATTTAAAAGTTAATGACCAAACGCATCATTATAAAAGTTCACAATGCTGTTGCAGATTAAATATAATGTGGATAACATTTAATAAATATCTTTTCATCAGGTTAGATACTGATTATTAATCATTCAAGCCCCTTTATCTTAACCACTCAGCTTAACCGTCGGTCTCGCATATCCGTCATGTTTGTAGTTTTTTAACACTTTTTATTCGTATTTGTAGTTCTAATCGAATCCTCTTCCACAGCGCAATGTGTTATGGGCAATATTAGCCGTTAGAAGTGTGCACGGATCTGCACTTCGAATTCTAACCGGAAAAAGTAGACCATCCGGGTATCTTTGGAATACTCATTTCAACATGCTACAATTTGGGACATACTAATTCTTTTTCGAATACTATTTAGGACGGATAGTATGCCAATTGGGACGCAGCATATGCATTGGCTATTTTAGAACAAATAGACCATACACACACAAACTGCAGCATTCAATTCAATGCAATTTACTTAAGAATGGTTTAACAGATGATTTACACAGAAATTTGTTCTGCTTGTCTTTAATGCTTGTCTCAATGTTAGTAATGTGTGTATATATATATATTTAGAAGCAAAAGATTATTTAAATTAGTGGGCAGAGATCAGATGCATAATGAGCTGGCTTTGATGTAATGGTCAAAACTTATTTATATAAATGATTAAAATTCATAAGAATACATCTCAACTTATTACCATTCAAAAGTTTGGGGTTGGTATTTTTTTTATTTTTTTTTATGTTTTTGAAAGAAGTCTTATGTTCACCAAGGCTGCATTATATTATTACAATTTAAAATAACGGTTTTATATTTTAAATAATATTATATTATAATATACTT
>RJVU01073134.1:1624174-1671550 GCA_003731715.1 Anabarilius grahami
AACTATATAAAATATATATATATATATTATATTATAATATTAAATAATTAAATTTTATATTTTATATAACACACACACATATTATATATATATACATATACATTTTTTTTACTTAAATTAATTTAATCTAAATTGCAATTTAAAAATGAAATTTATTCCTGTGATGCTGATTTGATGCTCAATAAACATTTTTTATTATTATAAATTTCGAAAACAGTTGTGCTACTTAATATTTTTGTGGAAACCATGATACATTTTTTATTCATTGATTAATAGGAAGATCAAAAGAACAGTATTTATTTGAAATAGAAATCATTTGTAACATTATAAATTTCGTTACTGACACTTTTGATCAATTTAATCTATACTTGCTGAATCAAAGTATTAATTTCTTGAAAAATAAATAAATAAAAAATCTTACTGACCCAGACTTTTGAACAGTAGTGTATGATATCTGTAAACAATATGATGTGCATAAACAGGCTTTTCCAGTGCTGATCATTTATAACACGAGTGATCTAATTTTTCAGCCAACTAATTTTGATGCAATGCAATTCTCACATACGCTTCCATAAAGTTTGTATAGGCATACATTGTATTATTCAGTTCATTTCAGTATTCAGAATATTTCAAGGGACACCAAAAGAACCTTCTTTGTGTTTATATTTGAAGCCGAAACTTCCTCATGTGATGACAGCAGTCTCTATATTTTTGCAATGGCAGTGCGTAACACTGGTGCAGTCTGTGCATTGCCTGAGGAATGTCACAGTTCACTAACACAAACAGTCAACCTCGACTTTATCATCGTAATATCTCACACACACCAGAGCGCTAGCTTAAACACACTGGTAGCACAATGCTTAAATATGATGAATCATCAACTCGCATCATTAGATAGCAGTGCTATGTTTAGGCCTACAGCTCTTGTAATATGCAAAACAGCTATAGCCATTCCTCTCTGAGTCTCAGACAGAGATATAAGGGATAATGTGCAGTCACCCAGTCATTATCGCAAAATAAACCTCTTCAGGGTGATATAAGACCCTTCTGCTTTGCACTCTGTCTGCGTTTATTTTGCAATAACATCCAGATACATTATCCCTTATATACACTACTGTTCAAAAGTTTGGGATTAGTATGATTTTTTTAAATGTTTTTGAAAGAAGTCACTTCTGCTCACCAAGGCTGCATCTATTTGATCAAAAATATAGTAAATATTTTGTAATATTATTACTATTTAAAATAACTCTTTTCTATTTTAATATATTTTCAAATGTAATTTATTCCTGTGATGCAAAGCTGAATTTTCAGCATCATTACTCCAGTCTTCAGTGTCACATGATCCTTCAGAAATCATTCTAATATGCTCATTTTCTGCTCTATTATTATCAATGTTGAAAACAGTTGTGCTGCTTAATATTTTTGTGGATTTTTAATAGATGCAAAGTTCAAAACAACAGCTTTTATTTAAAATAGAAATCATTTGTAACATTATAAATGTCTTTATTGTCACTTTTGATCATTTTGATGCATCCTTGTTGAATAAAAGTAATTTATTAAAAAAAATAAATCACTGACCCCAAACTTTTAAACAATAGTGTATCGTCTTAATTCACAACAAGAAAAATGGTATAAATTGTTGATGTGAATGAGATAATTACTTACACTGAATTAAAGAGGTAGGCTCGTCCCTGGCTGCCTTGGAATGACTAGAGAGACAAAAAGAGAAATATAGAAATAAGAGAGAATATAAAATTATATAAAAATTAGAGAGAATATAATGTTATATATGAATGATAATGTTAAGATCAGAGTTCTCCCACACTCACAGATGCATTGGACTCGTACATAATTTTCCATGAAAGACTCACTAAGAGGCATTAAAAGAGTGCATGTGGGTGTTATAGTGCTCTCTCTATGTTTGTTTATGTGTGTTTGTGTGTGTGTAGACGTTCATGGAAAGTCTGCCTGAAACACACTGTGTTCTGACAGCCAAACTCTGGTCACAGGCCAACATGTGTATTTCATAAATGGTTCTTAGCATATGTGTGTGCAAGTATAAAACAGTGTTTCTCTTTAAAAAATATGTGTGTATGTGGGTTTATGACACTCTACATAAAAAGCTCCACACATTGAGCTGACTAGCAGAGAGTGAAGGAACAGAGGTGCTTTTATTCCTCACCATAAAAAATGGAGATAAAGCTGAACACTGAATGGAGTCGCTTCTGTTGGGTTTCCATTCAGTGTTTAAAGAGATAGTTCACCCAATAATGAAAAGTCTGTCATCATTTACTCAAGTTGGTCCAAACTTGTATGGCTTTCTTTCTTCTGCGGAACACAAAAGGTGAATTTTTGAAGAATGTCCTAGCCACTCTTTTCAGTATAATCAAATCTGTCAAGTCCTAAAATGATACACAATAATAATACACAAAATAAAATAAATAAATAGATTAATAATACAAAATCATCCTAAAAGTACCATAAAAGTGATCCATACGACACAAATTTCAGAACAAAGCTAAATTTAATTATCTAGTTTATTAAACCGATCTGAATGATTTGTTCATAGTGTAATTATTTCAGTTGATTTGTTTATAAATCTGAATTGAGTTTAACTCAATGACTCAGTGATCAGGTTTCAACTGTTAACAGCTTTCTACAGAGGATTGTCAGTTGAATAGGCTTAAATTTTGGTTTGTTCCTCACATGAAGCTTATACAAAAACATACTTTATGACTTGAAGCTTGATATCTCATTCCCCATTCAGTATAACTGATTGGAATCACCAGCATACCACTGAAAATATCTTCTTTTTGTGTTCCACAGTAATTATTGTGAGTAAATGATGACAGAACTTTCATTTTTGGTTGAACTAATCCCATAAGTGTCTTTCTAATCATATGTGTCAGATGTTTTTAAGCTGTCTGTGTCTCTCCTTCTTCTCTGTCAGTATCTCTGGCTCCTTAATCTCTTCTCTGGCCACTTTCTTCTCTCTACTATATCTCTCCATTGATGGTTTTAAAAGCATTAACCTGTTCAGCCTCTACCACACCCTATTAACACAGATAATAGAGTTTAGTCCAAACAACCTAGACTAGCAAGTGTTACGAGGTCAAACATACTTCAGCCACAAACCCAAACAGCACTGCTAAAGCATCAATGAACAATATATAAACAAGTCTGGAACAACAAAACTTTCTTTAAAGGTGCCCTAGAATCAAAAATTGAATTTACCTTGGCATAGTTGAATAACAAGAGTTCAGTACATGGAAATGACATACAGTGAGTCTCAAACTCCATTGTTTCCTCTTTCTTATATAAATCTCATTTGTTTAAAAGACCTCCGAAGAACAGGCGAATCTCAACATAACACCGACTGTTACGTAACAGTCGGGATCATTAATATGTACGCCCCCAATATTTGCATATGCCAGCTCATGTTCAAGGCATTAGACAAGGGCAGGACGTCTGGATGTGCATAGCAGAATCATCAGACTAGGTAAGCAAGCAAGGACAATAGCGAAAAATGGCAGATGGAGCAATAATAACTGACATGATCCATGATAACATGATATTTTTAGTGATATTTGTAAATTGTCTTTCTAAATGTTTCGTTAGCATGTTGCTAATGTACTGTTAAATGTGGTTAAAGTTACCATCGTTTCTTACTGTATTCACGGAGACAAGACTGTCGTTATTTTCATTTTTTAAACACTTGCAGTCTGTATAATTCATAAACACAACTTCATTCTTTATAAATCTCTCCAACAGTGTGTTACCACGGAGCACCATCAAACTCATTCAGAATCAAATGTAAACATCCAAATAAATACTATACTCACATGATCCGAAGCATGCATGCAGCATGCATGACGAACACTTTGTAAAGATCCATTTTGAGGGTTATATTAGCTGTGTGAACTTTGTTTATGCTGTTTAAGGCAAGCGTGAGCTCCAGGGGCGGGGAGCACGAGAATTTAAAGGGGCCGCAGCCTGAATCGGCGCATATTTAATGATGCCCCAAAATAGGCAGTTAAAAAAATGAATTAAAAAAAATCTATGGGGTATTTTGAGCTGAAACTTCACAGACACATTCAGGGGACACCTTAGACTTATATTACATCTTTTGAAAACACATTCTATGGCATCTTTAAATATTATTTGGTATATTATTATTAGTGGTCGACTGATATAGATTTTTTGATGGCCAAAGCCATTATCACACTATTTGATTTTGAATTGAAAATGCTAAGTGAAATGAATCAATGTCAGGGCTGTAACCACCATAGGCATTAAGGGGGACAAGCCCCCCAATAATTGGAAATAGCCAAATTGACCCCCCATTATTTGACATTTCTTAATGCTGCTCTGCATTACACACCGCTCTGTTTGTTGTTAGGATGACAGACAGTTTAAAAAGTTACCTTTTTTAAGCTGGTCTGCCTCAGCGGTCTAACAGCGCTCATCAATGTCAAAATTATGGCCAATCAGATCAAAGAAGGCGGGGATTACTATTCACTTAAGACGAGTGTGAATTCCAATGTGACGCTTTTAGTTTTTACAGTGAAAGAATGGATGTGCGGTAAGATATAAGTAGCTAAACATTTAATATCTGGCATCTGTTTTACGATGGACATGTTTAACGATCCACAGTAACATGCAGTGATGTAAATTACTTAACCTTTTTATTGAATTTCTCAATTTTTAATCGAAAATGATGTCATTCAACGATGTCATTCATAACTAAATGTGACGAGACAAGAATTTTACATTTTTGACAGACATAGACATACAAAAAAAGAGTGAATGTGTGCATTTTTTAAATAAAATATTATTTGCGCAGAGTTTAAACGGACTACTTCACAACTTTAGGCGATAATTAGACCTAGAACTTCTTTTACCGTTCTTATTTCTTCTTTATTCCCTTAAATCCCTTTTTAGAAAGGAATTTTAACAACTTTACAAGACACTTCACATTCATTCAGAATGAGCAATAGTTAAAGTGACACTTGCCTAAACACCACTAATAATGACACTCAGTGATGGTGAGAATAAACTGAGGAGACTGTGAAAAAATACACCAGAGAAAAGTCGGTCTGAACATTATAGTAGTAAGTCGTGTGCAAATGTTTCACAGACATATTCATGGATGGAGCACTGAGTGCTCTGACACACCAGCTAAAAATATGGATTACCAAGAACATGTGTGGTGCTTTTCAGATTAGGAAAGCTTTCTGGGCAAACTTAAAATGGTTAAAATAATGCACCACCAATGCACTTAGTCAAAAAAATAATACATCCATGAGTTTTCAAACTATACACATTTGTATGTACATCCGTGAGTTTTCTACAAATGCAGCGCATGCTTGTTGTTGGTGTAGGTGGTTGGATTTAGGCCAGTCCTGGTAACCAGCTGTCATCCTCGTTCACAGGAGCTGGGGCATGGGCGAATCGGCTTTACTTTTCCACTGCCGGTGACCCGAGTATAGCTACAAGCCTAATAAAGACTGTTAAAGCCCACAGAGGCTGTCTGCTCTCTTTTAAGAGGAGTGTCTAACCAGCTCGAGCTGAAGGCAAACGGGTAATTTTATAGGGACATTGACACAATGAAAGGCCCCCAACTGTGTTGTTTAACACTGGGGGACAAGTAAATCTGGCTGTGGTTACAATGGCGTTATGTGCATAATGCACATGAGAATGAAAGGAGGGGCAAAAGCTGTGCATTTAGGAGGAAGAGAATGCATTCAAGCCAGATCAATGAGATTTAATTACATATCTGCCTCCAATATTATGTCATCATTACAAAAGCTGCAAGCTACAGTCCTGGGAAACATTCAGCGCAAATAAGCAAAGAGAAACATTAGTAACTGCTAAAAGTGTTTCACATAAGATTCAGAGTTTCTCTTTATAATGCATTCATTACAGTTACTTTTTTGCAGCAGAAATGACCTTCCAAGTGTTCCAAGTGACTCGTTTCTTTAAGGTTTTTGAGATGCCTTGAGGATATCTAGGTAAGTGTTGCTTGGTTTTCAACTACTGTAACCATAACAGCAGGCCACACAGAAGGGATCCCTGGGATTCGACAACTCGCTCATATTTGCCAGTTGTAAATTAATGAACACTTAAATGTTTTTCCCCCATGACAAGGGCCAAGGCTATTTAGGTTAACCTGCAGATGCAATGAAGTGTAGATCAATTATTTAAAATGGTGGTTTGGACCGTGGGGCCTAATGCATAAAAGCTGCATATAAAAAAGGGGGCTTTTGCAGGAGTTAATACAATTTCCTTCATCAGGATTTACAAAAAACTTTCAGAAACTTCTACCAAAGCTATCCACATTTCTATGTACTGGTGTTCTCATTTTAGCGACTGCAGTGGTCAATGAACACAAAAAGATTCAAGAACTAACTTTAGCCAATTCAACAGTCATAATTTAAAGGGACTGTTTATTTTACAAATATCTTTGCGATAATCGATTGTCAGTTGTCAAACTGTGATTGCCTTTGGCCAAAGTAGTTGATGCCTACATTTTAACTAGTAGTCACATTGACAATTCACATCAATTTAAATCAATCTTGCCAATTAGCTATATTAAAGGATTAGTTCACTTTTAAATGAAAATTAGCCCAAGCTTTACTCACCCTTAAGCCATCCTAGGTGTATATGACTTTCTTCTTTCTGATGAACACAACCGGAGAAATGTTAATAAATATCATGATGCATCTGAGCTTTATAATGGCAGTGAACAGGGTTAACAAGTATGAGCTGAAGAAAGTGTCTCCATCCACATCCATCCATCATAAACGTACTCCACATGGCTCCGGGGGGTTAATTAAGGCCTTCTGAAGTGAAGCGATGCGTTTGTGTAAAAAAAATATCCATATTTAACAAGTTATGAAGTAAGATATCTAGCTTCTGTATTCAAGTTAAGTTAAATAGGGAAGGCGTAGGATGTAGCGCAAGCTTTGTGAACTGCAAGAGTTTTACACTTTCATCGTACATTGAATACAGAAGGCGGTCTAGCGAAAGCTAGATATTTTACTTCATATCTTGTCAAATATGGATTTTTTTTTTTTACACAAACACATCGATTCGCTTCAGAAGGCCTTTATTAACCCCCGGAGCCGTGTGGAGTACATGTTTATGATGCATGGATGTGGATGGAAGCACTTTCTGCTCATACTCTTGACCCCTGTTCACTGCCATTATAACACTCGGATGCATCAGGATATTTATTAATATTTCTCCGATTGTGTTCATCAGAAAGAAGAAAGTCATATACACCTAGAATGGCTTGAGGGTGAGTAAAGCTTGGGGTAATTTTCATTTGAAAGTAAACTAATCCTGTGTGCCAATTTAGAATATAGACAGGGAATATTAAATAAAACATACACTTTAAAACGTATGGTAGTCACTACCATACGTTTTATTTTGCAAAGATGCATTAAATTGATCATAAGTAGTAGTAAAAATTTTTACAATGTTACAATTTTTTTTATTTCAAATAAATGTCAACATTGATAATAATAATAATAAGAAATGCTTCTTGAGCACCGAATCAGCATATTAGAATGATTTCTGAAGGATCATGTGACACTGAAGACTGGAGTAATGATGCTGAAAATTCAGCTTTGCATCACAGGAATAAATTATATTTTAAAATATATTCAAATAGAAAACATTTATTTTAAACTGTAATAATACTTCACAATATTCCTGCTTTTATTGTATTTTTTATTCAAATGAATGCAGCCAACGTTTCTCTCTGATTCCAATTTTTTGAATGGTAGGCATGTAAATGAAAAAATGAAATGCATTGTAGATAAAGCCATTTGTGCATACTTAAATTAGCCTATATACACTTCAGTTTGCACTGAAGCTACATACAATATTAAGCACCAGAAATGTTTACTTCATACAACACACAAGCCAACTCTCTGAGCCACTGCACTCTAATCAATGGAGATTTAGAGCATGTGGGCATTGTATTATCACTTCACTTCAAATACCAATCAGTAGATTTATGGCATCAATTCATTGATTCATGCTAACATCATAAACTTTGACCAGTATCATCCACACATTTGGTCCACAACCGTTGAACATCAAAGAACAGACGTCTCTCAGGTCTTTGTGCAAAATGTCTGCAATTCCTCCAATGCAGGCTGATTTTGATTGTGAGGCTAAAACTTTCCACCTGGTTTGAAAACAAAACCACCCATTCTTTCCTGCCTTCATTTATCTATTGGCTAGAGATCTACTCAGCACTGACTGACTGATTTTTTTCCCTCTCTCACTGGCCTTAAACTCTTCTGCTAACGTAACCTGAGATTACTGTTGTTAAAACAGAACAAGTGGGTCATTTACTGTTCCCATCAAAGGCACCTGGCTTAGAGACAAACTGCAGTCAATGCCGGGTTTGTTCTAATTCTTTTCAATCACTACCTGATTGTGGGAGCAGTTATGAGGCACATCTGATAGTAGGGATTTGGTAATCCACTTTAAATACAGAGGAGGAGAAATGGAGAGATTTACAGAAAAGGGATCAGAACCTGCAACCCATCAACAAACAGATGCAGATAAAGGCGTCTATATGGGCAGTATCCCAACCACTTCATAAACCTACACAGGCAGCAACTCCACACTTCACACAAAAAGGATTCTGTATGGAAGAGCTGTAGCATGCGTCTTTAACCAAACAATACTCGGATAAGCATAAAAATACACAGCACACTAAAACATTTTTAATTAGATATTATAAAACAGTACATATGTACATTTCAGTATTAAAAGAAAAATATTTATAATCAACATTTCTCTTGCTTCATCTGTCATCTTGGTTTTACTTTTTCACTACATTTGGCAGAATGCATTCTGGGATCATAATTTGGCAGTAATGAGATTTGTTCATTTCTACATCATATCGCTTAATACAAATGATAGACCAATGTCTTGGTCAGGTCAATTAATCGGACGATTTTTGGCCAGTTTTCGAAAAATTGCTCTGCCTGGTGTTACTTACAAAATTGACCAACAGCCATGTCAATATATGGTATATATTTTATATTTTCAAATATTATTAGTGAATTTTGGGTACATAAATATATAATATAAATGTAAATAAATTCAGCAATAAATAATTATTTTTTTAAACTCACAATTGCGAGAAATAAAGTCAGAATTGCAAGTTATAATGTCAGAATTGCAAGATATAAACTCACAATTCTGACTTTATATGTCGCAATTGCGACTTTATAACTCACAATTCTGACTTTATATCTCGCAATTGCGACTTTATAACTCACAACTGCGACTTTATAACTCACAATTCTGACTTTATAACTCACAATTCTGACTTTATAACTCACAATTCTGACTTTAACTCACAATTCTGACTTTATAACTCACAACTGCGACTTTATAACTCGCAATTCTGACTTTATAACTCGCAATTCTGACTTTATAACTCGCAATTCTGACTTTATAACTCGCAATTCTGACTTTATAACTCACAGTTTTGACTTTATAACTCGCAGTTCTGACTTTATAACTCGCAATTCTGACTTTATAACTCACAGTTTTGACTTTATAACTCACAGTTCTGACTTTATAACTCGCAATTCTGACTTTATAACTCGCAATTCTGACTTTATAACTCACAGTTTTGACTTTATAACTCGCAATTCTGACTTTATAACTCGCAATTCTGACTTTATGACTCGCAATTCTGACTTTAGAACTCACAATTCTGATTTTATAACTCGCAATTCTGACTTTATAACTCACAACTGCAACTTTATAACTCACAATTTCGACTTTATAACTCATAATTGTGAGTTTATATCACAGAATTGCAAGATAAAAAGTCACAATTATACCTTTTTTATTTTTTATTCAGTGGTGGAAACAATCTTCCATATATACACACACATATGCTTTGCTAAATGACTGCAGTTTTAAAAACTGGCCAAAAGGCTGCATTTTAGAAGGTAAAATAATTATGCTGCCAATGTTTTGAGGCATTTTTCGGGAAAGTGCCTATGGTGCATTATAATTCTGCCAACTATGTTTTGGAGCAGAGAGATTAGATTTGCACATCTTCCAAGAATTTCCAAGGACTATTTTTGTTAGGCACTTTTTTGGGAGGCACACAGTGTAAGGATTTCCCCGCTTGACTAGATTGCTTTAAGTATAAATATCTAGTGTAGTGATATACTACCCAATGTCCCATCTCTGGAGCAGATGGGGTGTCTGTCTGTGAGCCAGAGGGGTGCTTGACGATGACTTACTGCAGCAAAGCCTTAGCTTAGCCTCTCCACAATACTGTCCGCATTCCGTCAGTGATGTTTGATGCCGATCCAATAGTTCAGCATGCAAGTCCTGCTTTTTGTTGGCTAGCACCATGCCTGCTAATCCTTTCTAATGTTGATCCAATTCTTGGCAGGTTTGTGACAGCATAATGCAAGATATCGTGATACCTCACCTCTTATGAAAGAATGCATTAGTAGGACGATATGCATCCTTTCAACAGGGGATTCGCCACAATTAATATATCAAGAATGATTGCATTATATGAAAGATAACAACGAGAAGACTGAGAAAGATATCTAACATGGTAAGTCTCAGCTATGGTGGCCATGCTGGAGGAGTGAAAGTATGTCATAAACAAATTGACCTGCTTTAACAGTTAAAACAAAAAAGCCACAACCATTTTCCACTTTCAAGTGCTAACAAAGGCCCCCATTCTGAAATAAAGTGGGTCATCTTTAACAAAGCCATGTTTATGGCACAATCTAAATGTCAGGACATGTAAGGAACATCTGTTGAGCTTTTTATTTTGTAATGTCTATTCTTGCCCTTAAAATCTCCTTGCAGATAACAGCGCAGAAACAATGTACCCTTCATAATATACGGCCTGCCACAGAGCAGGTCCATTTGTTAATGAAACGAAGATGCGTGCCATGAAAAGAGCCCTTAGGTTTGCAGTAGCTACAGAAGAAAGGTGCTGGACCTATACTATCACCCTCACCAAAATGACATAATCAGCTTAGAGCTAATTCTTGGCACTGAGGAGATAAGATGGAGAAAGGAAGTTGCAGTCGAGTCCAGTGCAGTCATACAGCAAAACCTCTTTTCACCCAGAGCGACACACCTCCCCAGAGCATGTGGTGTTTTTCAAGTGCTATAAAGAGCATTAATGCTTTTATTTGGACACACAAACATTCTGTGTGTGCTGGATGAAGGAAAAGAGACTTTTCACGATCAGCTCGTGAACCGGTGTTTTCCGTGTCTCAGAGCGGCTCGGTTCACAGTGAATGCAGTGAACTCCATGTCTACATGTGAGTTTAACATGCATTTGGGAACATAGTTACACATTATTTTCATAATTTCTAACATTGTTGAGGGCGGATCACTACAGCATTTCACTAGATTTGTAACGAGATGTGTTTGTAAACACGTTTTCACAGAAACGGTAGTTTTCCACCAAAATAAAAGCTCATCTGCAATTCCCGTCAAAATAAAAGCTCAAAGGTTTATCTCTCACACGTGAAGAAGTTAGGACAAAAGTATTGTAATTTCCCTACTGTAGCATAAAGTAAAATAAGATATTTATTAAATATTTATTTTCATTTATTTTACAGTGCATTTGTTTTACAATATTCAGGCCTGGTTTGAAAGGGCTTAGATTAAGCCAGGATTAGGCCCTAGTTCAATTAGGACATTCAAATAGCTTTTTTTATATGTGCCTTAAAAAAAACATGGTGTGCATCTTGAGACAAAACAATGGCTCTGACATGTTTTAAGATATGTCAGTGCAATTTGCTTTCAGTTAAAACAGCTCAAACATGCATTTTGGTCTGGGACTAGGTTTAAGCCTTGTCTGTGAAACCGGGGGATAGGGTATTATACCGGGGGATAATATACAATTATTTGTATTATTATATTCTAATTGTTTGGCTTCCTATAACACAAGTGTGGATGTAATGTAGACTGAGACACTATATCACAACTAAAAAGAGGGTTGAGCCCCCTTTAAAGTTCAAAATCAAAGCACTGACTTTTTTCTTTGTTCAATTTGCACACTGAATATGGGTTGGAGCTCTTAATTTTGAACTCTCAAAGTGGGCATGCCCCAAGAGGTACAGAGGTCCAGCCCCCATAGTCTCGCAAAATCCTGTGGGAATTACATATACAGAATGTATATGTTCTGATTTTTGTTTGTTTGGGTGGAGTACATTTAGTCTTGACCTGTTTGAAATCTTAATACTCTACTACAATACAGGATTGCACCACTGCATATCAACATAATCTATGACCTTAAAACAACAACAACAGCAGTCTCTAAATATGTCATGCAAATACAAGTTAACCAACATTCCATTCCTCAGGTCAAAATAATTAAACGTTGCTGGATCACTTGGCAACTCGTGAAAACTTAAGAGGACACATCAAACAGCTTGAGATTTATGACACATAAAGCAGCTGTCGTGCCTTCTTTTTGTACATGAGAATTCTGAATTAGACATGTTCTTCACTATAAAAATGACAAAGCTGGGGCCGGATTCATGAAATTCTTCTTAAGAAGCTGAGACATTTTTTAAGATAAATTTCAAGAAGTTCATAAGAATTTTCGAAAGAGCAATTCCATAAAAATCTTAAGAAGTCAACAAATATATTCTTAAAAACATCTCTTTTTTTCAATAAGAGAAAATGACGTGCTTTGGTGTTATCTGATTGTATGTCAGTTCTTGACAAAAATCAACTCAAAGCCCACTTTGCCCGTATATTACCGTAATAAGCCCACACACTATTTGCACTATATGTATTTTAAAAGGTTAGAGTCTGTGCAATAGTGAGCTTCTGTGTATGGGTGCTCTCATATGTGCTGAATGCAACTGAAAATTGCCTTAATTCTAAAACTTTAAACTAAGTCCCTATTTGCTGTATTGTTACTGAATTTTGAATTAAATCATTGAGTGTCAATCATTGGTGCCTCTTCAGAGTACTCGTCACTATAACACACTATAACACAGTAACAGACATATATATTATATGTAGCTAGTGTTATAAATTCATTAAACATCTTCGCTTTGGGGATCTTACCTCCAAACTTTTTAAGGCAATTTGTAGGTTATCCTAACTTTAAAGGACAATTCACACTGCACCGAGAGTTGTGACCTAATTAGAGAGTCGGATTTTTAATCCAAAGGTCGCGGGTTCGAGTCTCAGTACCGGCAGGAAATGTAGGTGGGGGGAGTGAATGAACAGCGCTCTCTTCAACTCTCATACTTGGACACCATACTTGGCTACATTGTCACTCTGTCTGTTGCCGTTGGTCGGCTCTTGGTCGGTGTCTGTCAGTGCAGTGTGAATTAGCTTTAAGAGGTTATTTATTCATGATGGTTTTTAAGAATATTCTTTTCAGGAATTTTCAGGAAAACAGCTGTCGAAAGGATAGTTCACACAAAAATGTAAATTCTGTCATCATTTACTCACCCTCAAGTTGTTCCAAACCTTTCTTCTGTTGAACACAGAAGAAGATATTTTGAAGAATATGGATAACCAAACAGTTGATGGGCCCCATTGACTTCTACATATCTTCTTCTGTTGAACACAGAAGAAGATATTTTGAAGAATATGGATAACCAAACAGTTGATGGGCCCCATTAACTTCTATAGTTTGGAAAAAATATACTAAGGAATTCAGTTGGTTCCATCAACTGTTTGGTTATTCACATTCTTCAAAATATCTTATTTTGTGTTCAGCAGAAGAAAGAAATTCATACAGGATTGGAACAACTTGAGGGTGAGTAAATGATGACAGAATTCTTATTTTTGGGTGAACTATCCCTTTAAGAAGAATTGCATTCTTAAGAATCTAATTTTCAAATCCCTTTAGCCTGGAAAACAAGAAATCAAACAAGTTAACCAAACCACCTGTTCCCAGATCGTGTCTGAACTACAAGAGAGTCCGACTGATCCTGACAGGTGCTGTGCATCCTGGGGAATGGATCATCTCTTGCAGTAGTGTTAACAGCTTAGCCATCTGGTAGAAAGGCACGTGCCTCCTGTGCGAACATATCCTGCTAAATCCACCAAACAAGATGCAAAGTGTCTGCTGTGGTGTCACACTATACCATACACAAAACGGTACGTCAGTTAGGCTGGTAAACCTATTATGGGTGCTGTCAGGAGACACAATAACAGTCTAAGCACAGCAGAGACGTGACTTACAGCATGCTGCAAGGTAACAGAAAATGCTATCTAGTTTATTAAACACACATACATATATACGAGAGCTGTCAGTTCATTTTTCCCCCACTAAGTTTATTTTGCGCATTCATTTATTTTCAAATTACCAGGTAAATCATTTGGCATCAGTATTTTTATGTGAGGATCGATCTTCTCGAAACACGTAAGCGTCCCATGGCTACTGCAAAAGCTACAATGCTTTGAAAGAACCTGAGCTATGATCAAAGTACTGAATAATATAGTTAATTTAGTAGCATCGCTACATTTAGTTAGTTACTCCCCAACACTGCCTGTAAGTCCATTAGAGTCTCCACTGACCTTTGAGATGAGCTCATCGTGATTGGCGAGATGTGCCCGGCAGTGGATGCAGCTGTAGGTTCGGTGACAGTTGGGCAGGTAGGCCTGGAAGGTCTTGGACTTTGTCATTTTTACCATCTCACAGTCGTGGTGCTCCTCACTGGGTTCCTCTGGGCTGGCACTAGACGAGTTGCAGCTCTGCTGAACTTGCTGACAGAAGAAACACTGGAAGATGCAAGCAAAAGCCGTCGTTGTTGTGGAGTGGATGTGTGGCACGCTCCACACAGACACCACAGGAGAAAATACGACCTGGAAAGACAAGGCAAGAAAAGGACGATGGAGAAAGTCATTATTCATTGGCTTCTACCAAGATATAAATGATAAGGTAACCTTAAACTGACCTTTAGGCCCCAAAAATCCTCATGATTTTCATCATTTACTCAACTCATGCCATTCCAAAACCCTATGACTGTCTTTCTGCTGTGGAACACAAAATGGGAAATTGCACTGGTTACTTTATCCATGCAATTATGATGAATGGGGACAAGAACAAAAGCACCACAGAAGTTGTCCATATTACTTGTAAGCTTCACAGAAACATTCTGGCCCTGTTTACACCTGGTATTAACAGGATCACAAGTGGACAACGCTAAATACAGGTGTAAATGGGGTGTAAAACATTTTGAACTTGTCCACTTTCGACCACTTCCAGAGGTAGTCGAAAACGCATTTGACCTGAATGTAGAGTTGTCAAAAGTACCGACTTCGGTACCTGTCCGCTGATAGAAGCCTGCTTTCAAAAGCTCCCGCTCCCACTTTCAAAACACTTTCAAATTCGTAGTGTAGACGCTCATGTGGTCGAATGTGTTCGAACGGCAACAACAGACTGCCTACTCTTTGCCTACTGACCAAACGTGTAAACATTATGGGAAGTGCACTAGCCAGACGGGATTTAAACTTTGTCGGCTGAAGACCCAAGTTTGGTTTGAAGACGAAAAACGTACCAAGCACAATGTTCTCTCACCATTCCTGATTTCTAACACGTTCGGTGTGGTTTTGCAAAACGAAAGCTGATGCTCTCCGTGTGTTTTTTCATCATCTGTGCATGTTCATTTGTAAATTGCGTGAGCTTATTTTGTCCATTAGATCGAAAGAATTGAAAAAAAAACATACATTTACCCGTCTATAGACCCTCCCCTCGAAGAAATCAGGACAGAAGTGGATGAAATTGGACAAAAGAGACGGATTAAGATACCAGGTGTAAACAGGAATGTGTCTCCCTCGTCAACTGATCCGGTCGACCAAAATGCATCTTAATACCAGGTGTAAACAGGGCCTCTTTAGAGTCTGAGTTAATCTTTTAAGAATTGGACTGATTTTACTTGATCCGAATTACCTTGATTTACACACAACAATCCATTGCAGTCAACAAAAGTTAACTTAAAGGGTGGATGAATAACAACTTAAAATTATGGTCTGTATGACTTAGGTTGACTTGAAATATTAAATTGCATGGAAAGAGTAACCATTAAACGATGTCAAAGTTTTTCATTTTAGGTTGAACTCACATTTGCATTCATGCATTTAGCAGATACTTTTCCAAAGCGCCTTACATTGCATTTAAGGTATGCATTTTCAATTCAATGCATTAAATCAATCCCATGTGCTTGGTGTTTTCTAATGCCATGCTCAACTTGTATGAACTAGCTATTTCTTTTAAGCATGAACAATTAGTCCTAGAAAGGCAAAAAAAAATATTTACCATGTGCAAATGAGCAGCTAAAATCAGATAAAAGCAAAAGAAAACAATTTCCTCTTCACCCTTGACAGCTTAAGCCTGTGAAACTGATGAAGTGTGAATCATAAATTTTTTCCCTCCAGTGAATACCACATATTTAACATTCACATTTCAAGTTGTTTAAGCATGTTGAAGATGGCAGCTAGTTGCCCTGTGCACCAAAAGGACCAAGCTAAGCTCTATTGCCACTGTGAGAAACGCATTGTCTATTACACAATAACATTCAAATCATCTTGCTTTACCAGACCAGACTGCCCCTTACAGAGCCAAAGTAACACTAAAGCAGTGAATTAATTGTGGAAAGTTGCACTTATTTCAACATCAATAATTTTAGCTACAACTCTTCCTTTTATTGTCATGCAAAACCATTGTACATGAACATTTTTAAAGTACTATATGCCATGTCATGCCACTGTATCAATGTACCACTTCTGCAGGGGGGGAGAAATTATAAGGAATAATAATAATTAAAGGTATTTTCACACTTGCAGATGAATGGTTTAAGCTTTAAGGCACTGGCAGATTTTAACATGTGGCTTTTCTAAAAGGCATTTTTTTGACATTCATCATTCCATAGTTCACATTCTGTTCACACAGGCAATCAGAAAATAACAGGAAACTCTATATAATGCGCTAATGAGGGGCCAACAACACTGTACGCAAAAGAAAAACAGTCACTTCCGCAATAGCACAGGAAGCCCAAACCATGCCGACCAACAAAGCGCGCGAGCTCTGTCTGCTCCTGTGGCGCCTGTGTTGCCAGATCTCGCTAAAACAAGCAACATACTCTGACTTACCAAACCAAAACAATGAAAAATTAATCTTGACGCTTGTCAATAATCATATCCTTTTACTCATTAATTTAAATGTTTCACATTTTACAACTGACCGTTAAATAAATCTCACTCATGCACACAGATAATCTGAGAAAAGCAGAAACTGAGGACGAAAGAGAAACTGGGCTTCTGCGTTTAATAATTATTACATAATACAAAGGGATTCGTACAGCAGGTGGGAATATTTGACATCTGCTGCTATTAGTAGTCGATCATACTTCATTGTGATGTGAATATACCAAGTAGCCTATTTATCAATCTCAAATATGCAACTGTATTATGTTAACAAGCCCTCAAAACGGACCATAATTATAAGCGACTTTACGTAAACAAAACCAAAGTCGCTTATAATAAGCGGAGATGGCAACACTGTTGCGCGTGCATGAAGACGACTAGAGCTCGCTCAGCGCGCGATGTTCACGCGTATCGGTGGAAATGAGAACTTTACCTGTAAACATATCTATATATATTCAATATTTACGATATTATTGTTTTTTTTTCCATCTCACAAATCTGTTAATCGCATAACATGCAGGAAAAAGGCTCGGGATTATTGCATATGTCATGTTAATAGCACTAATTATAATGTAAACAAAAATAAGCGCATAACGTGCTCGCGCAAATTACAAGACAAGTTAATTGGAAACAACACGCATCTATAACACAGTAAAATGAGCGGAAAATATGTTCATAACTTCAATCAGCAACTTAAATAATTTGAAACAAAGGCGTTTTAAGTAAAAAAAATAATAAAACCAGAGGACGGTCGATCTGAAGGAAGATCAACAGCAGACAAACAAAGGAGGTTCACGAGCGCGTGTTAACCTGACAGGATAAGGCTAATCATGAGCATTATGGCTCCAGAAACAATAATAGCTATAACAAATCCAACCATTTATGAGCTCGAATAGTCACGTTAAGCCACTAATCACTTATAAATCTAATAGAGTTACTTATTCAGTGCAACTTATTCCGCATACGCATCTATTTGTCTCTTTTGTTTTACTTCCCCGCAAAGTGACAAAACAACTAAAGCAAGATGTTCATAAAAGCAATTCAGTGTGCCAACAATAGGCTACCAGTTACAAAAGGTGTAAATTGATTGTTGTCAGCAGGATCTTTAGAGCAAACAACAAAGAAACCGTGAGACCAACGTGGATGCAAAACAAAGGCTCGTGCTTTGACAAAACCAGGAAGCGCAGTGACACAGAGACAACATTTGAGTCTCGATATCTGCAAACACAAATGCCAACGTTAAATTGTCATTCTTTATAGCACATGTGTGTTTTTATTCCGCACAATTAACTTAAAAAAATCGCGTGCATGCATCCAGCTCCACAGTTTTCCAATGGCAGACGAGAGATTTAGACAGGAAAGGTTTAGAGCTCGGGTAAATTTACTAATACGCACTCTAAAACAATAATCATGCTTACACATATCAAATATTAAAGTATATTAGTTTGAAATGAACCGAAACTCGTCAACTTACCACTTGAACTGGATCTCAATGCGAAGTTTGGCATAGATTTTCTATAGGGAAGCTGAATGTTTTTTTTTCTCCCCAAAGTATGATTTATGATATTTGTATTTATTTTTGGTTTTGGTTGTCTTGTCTCGCTGCAGATTCCGTCTGAGATCTCAAAATTAGACTATCTGACAGTTTTGTGTGTCGGTTAGGCTGTACATTTCTCTAGTCTTTGTTGCACTCTTTGTGTTTGTGATAGACTTGCTGCTCTGTGAGTGGGCGGGGCGTCGCATTACTGGCGTGTAAAGCATCCAATAGCTGGGCTGCGAGGGCGTGGCTATCAGCGAAGCGAAAATAATCCCGGATGTGTAAATAAATACAACGCAACTCAACGATTACATAGGTTAAGATGATGACTTCATCGGATTCATGTTCTGCATTATGTCCCCAGCTCTCAGAATGGAGAGCTGCATTCCTAATGAATAACAATTCAACGAAGTGTGATGGATTTAAATGTTTAAAAATAAAAAATGTTTAAATGATTTAAAAAATGATTCAATAGTTGATTAAATAGTTCTTAGAATAGTCTTGCACAATTTGTAGTTATTATAACCCTAACTACTTTCAGTCATATAATGTCACTGGTTCCATTTTTCATTATAATACACCCACAAAGACCACATGGGAAACATGCAATTCACATCAACACACCAAGACAGAGTCATTACAGAGCAATATTGCTTAATAAAATGCTTTGGGACTCGTGTAAGGGTGGGATTCACAGCATGACAG
Organism: Anabarilius grahami; assembly: GCA_003731715.1. Classification (NCBI taxonomy): domain Eukaryota; kingdom Metazoa; phylum Chordata; class Actinopteri; order Cypriniformes; family Xenocyprididae; genus Anabarilius; species Anabarilius grahami. The sequence continues at coordinate 1,643,616 of RJVU01073134.1, forward strand.
CTTGAAAGAAATGGCCCCATCTTTATGCGTCAGAGAGCATCTGCTACGCCTTATAAATAATAAGTGAAGAGACTGCCTAAAATAAATGATGGACACAAAAAACAACCCAGTAGTAACTCTGCACAACGATGCAATGCATAACGTAAAACTTCCCTAGTCTACATTGACATGAATGTCATTGTCATCACATTCACTGACAAGATAAAGAACCCATTTACCTATTGACACAGACAGACAGGCAGAGAGACGCAGTGTTCCGACGACAGTCAATATTGATCAATAGTTTCAAAAGCGAACACCAGGGCGTGAATTCGTGTAATATTTTGAAGTCTTCGGCTAAATAAGGAAGCCTGTCGCGTCGCCACCACTGTCCTGGTGATGTCATATGTTTTCATTCTGCGTCCCATTTTATAACTCCGCGCCATGGTAACCCACACTAAAGCTTTTCACACGGACACAAGGCAGTTATTACCCCAGCTCACCGAATAAAATAAAAAAATAAAGACTGTTGTGCTTGACAGCGTCGTGTTTTAACTTGCTGCAGGAATATAAAAACACAGCACTCCAATGTGACCTTCGCTGAGGCACTTACGATGGAGTCCTCTTAAAGCAACTCACACATTTGGGTGGTTGCACAGGAAAATATCCTCAAATCTAAAATGAAAACATGCCTAATCTTATACCTTTTGGCAGGAAGTGTATCAGTTGTTCTCCCCACTGCAGGGTTTCTCATTCAGGAGGGCTGCTGTGGTGTCCGCATGTCACGACGGTCCAAGATGCTGCTGCTGTTGTTGTTGTTGTTGTTTAGAGTCTACTGTTCATATTTCCTCTGCTCTGACACTCTTCTCTGCAGATTTTTGTTGTTGTTGAATGAGACTGTGATGCGGTCACGTACGAGGCGGAGGTCGCTATTTGTGTGCGCTCCACGCTCACTTACATTTATACGCATCTGTCCCATATCTTCATTCACAAATATTTTGCACGCGACCCTTTTATAAAACGTGTCCACAACATAAATAAAAACCGAATATATATATATATATGTATGTATTAAAAATAGCCTAAATTAATCATAGTTTGGGAAAGCTGCATGAGAATTTTAAAGAATAAATTTACAGTTGCAATTTTAAAACATTTTTCACACGCTGTAGTGTAGGTAATTATCCAAAACGATTGAAAATGATTACATGAATTCAAAAAGAATCAGTTTATAGCATTTTGTGGTTCACTTAAATTCAAATATAAACATTAGCTATACACTATGCATAAAAGAGAAGAAAAAAACGCTACGGGGAATAGGGTTAAATTATATAAGTACTTTGTTAAGCTCATTTATTTCACATCTTGATAGCTTCTTTACCAAAATTATCATAAAAAATATAATTTGTTTAGTCACACCTGGTAGCTACTGTATGTTCTCATTAAATTTCCTAATTTCTTTCTTTAATTATTAACTCGCTGGGTAGAATGTATTGTGAACTTTAAAAGACGCCTCGCAATTTTGGTTGTTTTGATACCGTTTTGTAACGTTTTTTGTGAATATATAGAGGTTTATTATGACGGCATTCTCTTCCGCAGACATGGCAACCAATCAGGGTGAGAATTATTTGTGTCAAACCAATCAGCTGCCTTCACAGAGCCAATCACCGCAGGCTCCGCGCTCCAGACAAACACAGAGCCCGCGCTCACAGCATCTTGTTTTCGATAATGCGCGTTCACTGCAGAGACACGTGCCAATTCGCACGGCAGCGCGCTCCAGTCCTTATAGATATAACACGTGGTTCAGGTAAACAACGCGAAGGCCCGGATGTTGATGCTATCTTTAGCGTTTAAATTAGACATCAGCTGTACTTGAAATATTTGTTGTAACGATAATTATGATATAGCCCTAGTTAATTATTATTATTATTAAATAAGCCTGTTTTGGGGAAATACAAGTAGAGGTCTGGACAACTGCCTCGAATAATAATAATAATAATAATAATAATATATGATAACGATAGCCTCTAACTCATTCTCCATCAACAGTTGTTGTTTAGCATCTGCGGTCAATAATACGTATAATTTTAAGGAGAATGAAAAAATGTTCTTCATCATAAATATAGTTAAACTCTGTCGCCATCTTCTGTACCAACACTGCCATTGCTCTAAACGCTACAGGCATGTTCATTATGATTACAGATATACATTGTCCAGTGGCTGTGCTAAACTGCAACGTATTACAGTTATAAATACTATAAATAATAATTATGATAATAGTAATAATTATTATTATATAGCACTCTTTTAGCTTACAGCATTACTTAAAGCATGATTAAGTGCAGTCATTTTTAGGCAAATTAATGCAACAAAACAAAAAACCTAGGAAGCTATACATTTTCATGTATATATACCTCCTGCTTACAATGTGTGGAAAATAATATAAAGATGCTGTTATATAATATTATTTGCTTTTATTTGTAGTACTAAAGCCAAAATAAATTAGATTTTCTTTAATTGATTGCATTTTTGTTTATTTGTTTTCTACAGAATATTAGAATATTTTAAAGTCAGGGCTGTTTGCAGGTTCCCAATGTGACAACTTGCCCCGTTGTGTGACAACATGCCCCACTGTTATTACAGAAGACATTTTCAATGAATTGTGACAACATGCCCTGCTGTTTTACAGGAGATATTTTCAATGAACAGTATCTTTTTCCTGGCTGAAATGTTCAACACGTTTTTTTTGCAGTCAAGATTTGTCTAAACAGAAATGAACCCTCAAAACAAAGTAAAATGTGACCGCTAGCCCCAGTCTCCCCTATTTGTAATTGCCTACTGACAGTTGGAGTTTCAAATGAAGGCCCTGCCATCATGCATTAGTGTTGGATGAGCATTTATAATGAATTATTAGGCTATGTAATAATGCATGTCACATTCTCACAGGAAAGCATTCATTCTGTAGTGTGCTTGTCATCAAGAACAGCCACAGCACAGTTTCTCTTCGAGCTCTGAGGGTTAACGAGGAGCCTAGTTTATTTTTACTGAATGTCTAAATAGTTCTCATCACGCAGCAGACGCTGCCACTGGTTGTCAGGGATGGCAGGCTCTCACAGGAACCCAATCAGGCTCATGCTTGTTGTATTACATCACTGCACTTTACCTTTTCTTATTCACTCAATCAAGAGCGCAAAGAGGAGCACATCTGTTGCCGTGCCAACCAAGACAACACAATGGAATCAGAGCATTTCGTCACTCCCCTACAACTGAACAATGCTGCCACATTTTATCTCCAGCATTTTAACTTTACAGCTGATCTTAAACAGATAGACTTGTTTGTTCTGCTTAAATCCAACACATGAAATACTAGAACTACTACTACTAATAATACTAATTATTATTATCTTAATATAGCACTATTTTAGCTTACAGCACTACTTAAAGAACTGATTAAGGGCAACTAGCTAAGGCATCTTTACACAACAAAGTTAAGGCTGCTCTGTGCCTGCTCAAAATTCTGTGTAAAGATATAATGCTGCAAAAAAGCCAGACTAAATTGTCTGCTCTGACCCGCCTCAGCCCCTAGTATAACAATATGCAGTTAAAATTGTTGTGTAAATGCATTTATGCCACCTCTGAGCAGCATTAAAAAGTCTGTGTAAGACACCTAAATGCCAGCTCAGAAACGCTTCTGTGCCACCTTTTCAGCGTAAACTTTAATCCTCTTTAAACAGCAGACTTAAGGCTGCTCTGTGCCTGCTCAAACTTCTGCGTAAAGATATAATGCTGCATAAAAGCCAGACCAAAATATACCTGCTCTGACCCACCTCAGCCCTTATAGTGTCAAAGTATACAGTCGAAATTGCGGTGTAAATGCATTTATGCCACCTCTGAGCAGCATTAACTTGTCTGTGTATAGACATAAATGCCAGCTCAAAAATGCTTCTGTGCCACCTTTGCAGTGTAAATTTATATTGATCTAAGGCATCTTTACACAGACAAGTTAATGCTGCTCTGTGCCTGCTCAAAATTCTGTGTAAAGACGCAATGCAGCATAAAAGCCAGACTAAATTATGCCTGCTCTGACCCGCCTCAGCCCCTATAACAATATGCAGTTAAAATTGTGTAAATGCATTTATGCCACCTCCGAGCAGCATTAAACCCCTTGGCCCTCTGGCTTGTCAATCACTGCCATGACGTTCCTTGTGAGAGACGTGCGGCTGCGCGCTCCAGTAACTTTCCACACTCCACAGGCGCCGCATGCAATGTTTTTGTCAGGAGACAGGAGTAACAACTGCAGATTATGAGTTACCTGCGGTGAGTCCGACATAATGAATCCACTAAGTGTGTGCGCGGCTTTAAGTCGCGCAAACACTTAACGATCGTAAGGCCGATTATGAATGTAAATTGATACTTATGACTGATCGCGCTCAAACGCGTCCAGTCAGAGCCAGTTGCGTTCAGTTTGCGATTACAGTCGGTGTTCAAATTCCATGTGAAAGTATATAAATCTGCTTCAGGAGCAGGAAACAATCGCTGTATGTTGAGCACAGTCAGAATGTTTTAGCTAGTCGTTAAATGTGTGCCCGGCTTAATAACACAGCGAATGCCGGTGGTAAACACTCGTGTTCCAATACTCGTGCATGAGTTTTGGGAGGCGTTCACTCGAAATGGAGGGGGGTTGTTCTTACGCATTCGCTCATTTCAAAAACTCAGTCGACGAAAAGATCCTCTGTACCACCTTTAAATGCCATTTCAGAAGCGCTTCTGTGCCACCTTTTCAGCGTAAACTTTAGGCCTCTTTAAACAGCAGACTTAAGGCTGCTCTGTGCCTGCTCAAACTTCTGTGTAAAGATATAATGCTGCATAAAAGCCAGACCAAAATATACCTGCTCTGACCCACCTCAGCCCTTATAGTGTCAAAGTATACAGTTGAAATTGCAGTGTAAATGCATTTATGCCACCTCTGAGCAGCATTAAATAGTCTGTGTAAAGACACTTAAATGCCACTTCAGAAGCGCTTCTGTGCCACCTTTTGCAGTGTAAATTTAGCATTTAGCATAATTTAGCATATGGATTATTGCCAAATTTACACTGCAAAGGTGGCACAGAAGCACTTCTGAAGGCGGGTCAGAGCAGGCATAATTTAGTCTGGGCTTTTATGCTGCATTGCGTCTTAACACAGAATTTTGAGCAGGCACAGAGCAGCATTAACTTGTGTGTAAAGATGCCTTAAAGGATTAGTCCACTTTTAAATAAACTTTTCCTGATAATTTACTTACCCCCATGTCATCCGAGATGTTCATGTCTTTCTTTTGTCAGTCGAAAAGAAAGCTTACGCTGTATGTCCTACGCCTTCCCTATTCTACTTACGAAAAAAAACTAAACTGGCACCGCGTTCGTTCCGTAAGTAGAATAGGGAAGGCGTAGGACATACAGCATAAGCTTTTTGAAGAATGCGGAAACCGGAAGTACGTTCAAGGCAATATTTTGTGTTTATAAAGCATATATTGTTGTATTTTTTTAGAAAATGGCCGATCGTTTCGCTAGATAAGACCCTTATTCCTCGTCTGGTATCATTTAAAGCCCTTTGAAGCTGCACTGAAACTGTAATTTTGACCTTCAACCGTCTGGAGGCCATTGAAATCTACTATAAGGAGAATAATCCTGGAATGTTTATCAAAAACCTTAATTTATTTTCGACTGATGAAAGAAAGACATGAACATCTTGGATGACATGGGGGTGAATAAATTATCAGGAAAAGTTTATTTAAAAGTGGACTAATCCTTTAGTTAATGAAACAACAACAAAAAACCCTCAAAAACCCACCTTGTGAGGGTTATTTTCATGTATATATACCGCTTATGTGTGAGAAAATAGATAGTTTCCAAAAATTATTAGCTTTTATTTGTACTACATTGTACTAAAGCCAAACTAATCTGTACTAACGCAAAATTGCACTGCAAAGGTGGCACAGAAGCGCTTCTGAAGTGGCATTTAAAGGGATAGTTCACTCCAAAATGAAAATTTTGTTATCATTTACTCACCCTCAAGTTGTTCCAAACCTGTATAAATCTCTTTGTTCCTCTGAACACAAAGGAAGATATTTGGAAGAATGTTTGTTACCAAAGCAGTTCACGCCCCCCATTGACTACCATAGTAGGGAAAAAAAATACTATGGTAGTCAATGGGGGGGGTAAGATCTGATCAAGTTTTGGAACAACTTGAGGGTGAGTAAATGATGACAAAATTTTCATTTTTGGGTGAACTATCCCTTCAAGTGTCTTTACACAGACTATTAAATGCTGTTCGGAGATGGCATAAATGCATTTACACAACAATTTTAACTGCATATTGTTATAGGGGCTGAGGCGGGTCAGAGCAGGCATAATTTGGTCTGGCTTTTATGCTGCATTGTGTCTTTACACAGAATTTTGAGCAAGCACAGAGCAGCTTGTGTGTAAAGATGCCTTAATTAATGCAACAAACAAAACCCCTCAAAAACAAAGATCCCCTTCATAAAATATTTATTTTCATGTAGCCTTTATATACAGCTTATAAAAAATGGATATGTTGTTTTCAAAAATGATTTGCTTTGCTTGCTAATTTTTAAACTGATAGCATTTTTGTTTATCTGTTTTCTTCAGAATATTAGATTATTTTAACATCAAGGCTGTTTGCAGGTTCCCATTGTGACAACATGCCCCACTGTTTTACAGAAGACATTTTCAATGAACAGCATATTTTTTTCCTCGCTGATATGTTCAACACATTTATGGTACACTTTTAAGATTAGTCTATAGATCTTATTCACAGTAGCGCCATCTTTGATTTTTAGCGAGGCTGTGAGAGATAGACATACATCTTTTCAGTGGGTTGTACTGTTAATGGGTTTTTGGATTGTTCTGCTGCGAAACACTGCAAAAATATATTTCCAAGACATTTTAGAAGACAAAAAAAACCCAGAAACATGAGCTGTGGAAAATTATAAGTGATCTAGGAGCAGCAGATGCCATTGAATCAAGTCTATCCATCACAGCCTGTCAAAAGGTCTATACAGTCCAACACATGAAACACTAGCACTAATATCAAGGAGGAGACATGAGGCAGAAATATAATACAATTTGTTTTATTCTGCTGTTTCTAGGTTACATGACTTGGCAGATGCAGAGATCAATATCGGTAACGAACGTTGGCCGTCTTTTTGAGCAGTAAAAACAAGCCTTTGAGACATAATGCCACTTTTTTCAATAGATTCAAAAGATTTTAATCTATTTTTTCAAATGTTTGTAATCACAAGTTTCCCCAGTGACAACCTCTGAATTGCATCCAAGGGTCCAAAACCTGGTGGTTTCGAAGCTTGTAAGTGAAATTCACAACAAAAGTTGGCCATTGCTAACAAAAAGGAGATTAATACACAGAGACATTTTTTACAAGATTAATAATAAATCACTAGACATTCATTTTTACAATAAAAACAGTTCTGCACAAAACTTTCAAGAACTGAAGGCAAAATGCAACAGGATCAAACCAGGAAGGGCAGAAATAAAAGGCGTATTTATTTTTCTTTATACTTCCTCAAACGAATCACAAATATCACAAAAGCTGTGACAAATAGGACTTAAAATTACATAAAGAGAATTGAGATTTTTTTTTTTTGGTTTTTACTGTTTTTTTTAAATATATATATAAATTTATATATATATGTATAATTTCAAGAGTATACCGCAAAAAAAAGTCACAACTGATCCCCAACAAAACAAAGCTGCACGATAAATGTATTCGTGATGCATAAAGGCACACAGAAACAGACACTGATTCGGTAGAAGCTATCTTACAGAGTTTTGCCATTTTTTTTATTTTTATTTTTTTATGTATGTATTTAAGATAATAGCCCATTCTCTCCTTGATCAACCAACATCTGATACCACCACTAGGTGGCGCCTTGCCAGATATTTATATAGGCGAAAGTAACGTGGAGTTAGTAAACCAAAGAGGAAACAAGTGTGAGAAAGAAACACTTCGCAGAAGCCATGCACACATCAGTATCAATAACTTAATATCTTAGACGTCGACTGAGCTCCATTTCCACAAACGTTCAAGTGCTATCTCGCTCACTAATTGCACAAAAGTATGCATTATTATAGCACGTACAGTTCCAGGTAGACTTTCTCTTTCGTTTCGCCTGGGTCTCGACGCCCCACATTATTCATTCACCAGCAGAAAATATCTTATGATCGAAATGGATTAATAAAAGGTGCATTTGCATGGCTAGAGACTTCTAATTTCCAAGTGGAATTAAACCTGACGTTCTGGTTGAACTGGCTGATTTAGTTCATCTAAAAAGCTAATCTTTTTAATGCCATTTTTTCTTCAAACACTGAAACCTGGATTTTGAAAGAAGTGCAACCAAAATGTACAAGCAAAATAAAGAGTTTTTTTTTTTTTTCTTTTTGAACTCATAAAACTCTATATAGGAAATATGAGACCACAAAAGGTTATAACAAAATCCTGAGAGTCCAATAGTGGAATCCCCAGCAGTGTGGCACTTCCATTTTCTTTGTATAGAAAGCTTTTTAACAGTCATGCAAGGGCACAGTCTTATTGATACAAGGCGGCTGGGGGTGGACAGGGAAAGCAAAAAGAGAAAGAAATATACCCCAAAAAAATGAATGAATACAGATGAGCAGGCACTGTACGTTTATAACAAACATTGATTAGTTTACCAGTTATGACTGAAAAAAACTCAAGATTGTTCTTTGTCCCGTGACAGAAATTCCTCTAAACCTAGCTAAGGGTTAAAGTCCAGTTCCTAAATGGACCTACACACATCTTTAGATTCAAAAACACCTGGATTTTGGGAAATACATTCACCTGCATAGAACTTGTCTTTTTTGCAGGTAATGTGAGTGCTTAGGTCAACTTTTGGACACAAGTGGTGTCGCAACATCTTCAAAGCGGCCTTTTCTTTGGTGCTTGAGCAAATTTAACAAGATTAGTCTCTTTTCTAGGGGTTCTAAAAGTTTCTCTTTAAGGGTTTATGATATATATTACTGCTGTCAAACTATTAATCGTGATTAATCGCATCCAAATTAAGTTTGTTTACATGTGTGTACTGTGTATATTTATTATGTATATATAAATACACACACATGCATGTATATATTTTACAAAAATATATTTATATATGAAATATTTATATATAATATAAATTATATATAAATGGATGTATATAAATATACATGTATACATGCAAATATTTCTTAAATAAATACATGTATGTGTGTGTATTTATATATATATATATATACATAATAAATATACACAGTACACACACATTATGAAAACAAACTTTTATTTTGGATTTATATATATTATATATAAAAGTTACTGTTACATAAGATTGCCTAAAGGCACATCAAGGGGGATTGGAAAAGTTAAAATATACAAAAAATTGAAATATTTAATCAATTTTAAGGGGTCATTTGTAAATACATATTTGCATTTAAGAAAATATATTAAAGCCTCAAAATGGCACCATGGCAAATTTAGAGCTCTGTGCACTTTGAGGAGATTGGCGATGCACAATGTGGGTAAATGTGTGTCCACTGCATATATATAAGAAAAGAGGAGATCTGAGCCCTGGTTCTCTCCCTGTTTGACCTCTGTGGGGCTTCAAAATGGCTTACAGACACCTTAGAAAAGCAGCTTGTTGGAAATATTAACAGGAGGCTAAAAAGAAGCACAACACTAACACAATCATAGACGTTTCTTTTTACTTAAGTGTATCAGAGGACCAAGAGAAAAAAGGGTTAATCGGAATCGAGATGGGTCCACAAACACACGCAGGCACACTTTCACACAGATAAGCAAGAAGAGAGAAGGATGTGATGCAGAGGAAGAGTGTGAGAGAAGCTCTACACTTTTCTTCCATTGTAATGAGATTGAAAGAGTAAAGGAGGTGAAGAGAGCAGGAGGGCGCAGGAGTCCGAAGGGGTCAGATGAACTTAGAGGGGCGTCTGTAGTTTTAGGGTTCAGGAAAAGGAGGAGATAACGATGATGATGATGATGATGGTGGTGGTCGATGAAGACCAAAAGAGGACCACAGCGCACAGTGGTGTGGAGACAGAAGCATCAGCATGATTGAATCCAGACCAACACCTACAGACAGAAAAAAATAGGTTTAGTTATAGTCGAAACAATACAAATCAGATTCCATCTGGGTCCAAAACTTGCAAAGTGCCAAATGAAAGTAAAAATAAGGCTTTGCAGAGTAAATAAAACACATTAGCAGGTACACTAGTATTCAAAAGTTTGGGGTCAATATGCAAGTAGTCCAGTCTAATAAAAGTCTGAATAACCATGTCAAGACTCGGAAGTAGTTTCAGCTTTCCAATAATATTCATGTTAGTGGCACTGTTTTGTAATCCAGGAAGTGTAAAAGGAACAGCTGCTCCCTCCAGAGAATCATCCGGAAACACTGCATGTCTTTACGCTCCTGACAAACACATTCTTTATTTTATTCATATTAACAAAATGTGTTCAAAAGTTTAGGGTCAGAATTTTTGTTTTTAAAGAATTTATTTATTTTTATTCAGCAAGAATGTATTTAATTGATCAAAAAACACTCTTACATTGTTACAAAATAGTTCTATTTCTAGAACTTTCTATTCATAAAAGAATCCTGTATTATGGTTTTTACAAAAATATTAAATAGCACAACTGTTTTCAGATGTGATAATAAGAAATGTTTCTTGAGCAGAAAATAGGCATACGGACCACAAAACTAGTCATAACGGACCTGGACCACAAAACTAGTCTTTTTTTAAATTGAGATTTATACATCATCAGAAAGTTAAATAAGTTGTCCATAGATGTATGGTTTGTTAGGATAGGACAATATTTGGCCGAGATACAACTATTTGAAAATAGGAAATGTACAAAATAACTTAATGGAACATGCGACTTATGACTGGTTTTTTGGTCCAGGGTCACATAATAGAATGATTTCTGAAGGATCATGTGACACTGAAGACTGGAGTAATGATGCTGAAAATTCTGCTTTGTCACAGGAATAAATTATATTTTAAAATATAAAAAATTAGAGAACAGTTGATTTAAATTTTACAATATTACTATTGCTACTGCATTTTTTTATCAAATAAATGCAGCCTTGGTAAGCATAAGAGACTACTTTCAAAAACATCAGTCAAACCCCAAACATGCGAACAGTACTGTATACGCAGTGCAAAGATATTTAGTCCTATTGGTGTGATGCAGGCATAGTATTGAAATGAATTTGCAAGTGTTGAACAAAAACGAAAAAAAATTCAAATGTGTACTACGAATCATTTTAAGGGTTTAGAAATGTACAGAATGAGAGTTGGCGGGCGGTTGGGTGGAAAGTTGTTTTGTTTTAGTAAGGTTCTGTAAATTGGAATATATGCATTTGTTTGTATGTACAGTGTATACTTAGATATTATGTGCATGTAAGCTTTCCTGTAGCTCAGTGGTTAGAGCATGGCACTAGCAATGCCAAGGTCATGGGTTCGATCCCAGGGATTGCACATACTCGGATACAAATGTATAGGATAATGCAATGTAAGTCGCTTTGGATAAAAGCGTCTGCCAAATGCATAAATGTAAATGTATAGGTTATTTCACATGTGTGTATATATGTATGTACAAATATGAATATATAGTTAATAACTGCAGAAAGAATTATAACTTGGTTAAGGAAAATTCTGAGGAACTTCTGATTTGATTTCTGTTAAGCTTATCTGTACTCTATTTCTCCAATAAAAAAGAAAAAAGAAAAATGTACAGAATGAAAATTCCTCTAAAAAAAGTTCAAAATGACTTTGCACTTGCACTTTCCAGATATGGAAAATACACTGTCATCATTTTTTCTTTGACCATGTGATTGATTCTTTTGTCCATTTAACCCATGCATTTGGCTTCAGTCTGCAGTTTACCTTTATGGTCTGAAGGCTGTTTGAAAGCGTGAAGTTTCTTCAAAGATCAGCTCTTTCAAAGTCTCTTTGGGCAGGTCATCCAGCTCCATTTCAAACTTAAACGGAGCCTCAGCAACAGGCTGTGAAGAATAAATACAGAATGGGACCATGGGATAAAATGCTTTAACCACAATTACTTTCTTTATACCTATACAACAATAATAATCTTTAAAGCTGTTTTTCAGTGTTGGTAGATGAAGTCCTACATACAAATTGCAAATGATATTCATCAAGTGCGGTGTTCAGTTTAGCCATTTGTGCAATAGGGTGGGTGCTAAATTCCATGCAACAATGCAATTCATAATTTTTAGATGTTACAGACACAACAAGCATCAACAAAACTGCTGTTGCGAAAAAAGGCTCACAAAAAAATACAGAAAATGTGCTGATCACACATGACATGGTAGCATCAGTAATCTTGCATTCACATGCTAAAACCATCAATCACATCTTAACAGACACTCTATAGATAGTCAAAGGTTATTGTGGGCATGTGGCTAATAAAGTGCACTTCATAGTGCTCATGTCTGAAATGCTCAACCTTTGATCACCATAAACTCTAAGATATGCAAGAGTGGAGAACATGATGAAGCTGGTGTTCTTGAAAGCAGAGGACAGCAGAATACAAGTTTTTACATTTATCCTTTACTTTTTTTTTTTTTTTTTTAAAGTCAGTCACCCAGAATCACAAAATTACAGTGACCGACCGGGAGGGGACATGTTCACATGTTCAGTTTTGTTGTGGCCACGATTTATTAATTTGTGGGAACGTCATACTAACTCGTGGCGACAAGACAATTTTGTTGAGGTAACCACATTCTTATGTTGTGGCTACACGATGTGAAGTCGAGATCATATGTTGAGGGAACAACATTTTTCACATGGCCACGAGTTTAATGGGTAAACAAACCTGAGTGACCATAGCAACCTGGGATTATCTGAAATGGATATTATTAATAAATTAATATTTTATTTTGAATTAAAGATGACAAAAAAAGTGCAGAATGAAGAAAATTATTATATTAACCTATATTATAGGCTTACTATTATATTATACACCGATCAGGCATAACATTATGAGCACCCTCCTAATATTGTGTTAGTCCCCCTTTTGCTGCCAAAACAGCCCTGACAGCAGATCCTTTAAGTCCTGTAAGTTGCGAGGTGGGGTCTCCATGGATCGGACTTGTTTGTTCAGCACATCCCACAGATGCTCGATTGGATTGAGATCTGAGGAATTTGGAGGCTAAGTCAACACCTCAAACTCGTTGTGCTCCTCAAACCATTCCTGAACCATTTTTGCTTAATGGCAGGGCACATTATCCTGCTGAAAGAGGCCACAGCCGACAGGGAATACTGTTTCCATAAAAGGGTGTACATGGTCTGTAACAATGCTTAGGTAGGTGGTACGTGTCAAAGTAACATCCACACGGATGGCAGGACCCAAGGTTTCCCAGCAGAATATTGCCCAAAGCATCACACTGCCTCCACAGGCTTGCCTTCTTCCCATAATGCATCCTGGTGCCATGTGTTAACGCACCCGGTAATCCACGTGATGTAAGAGAAAACGGGATTCATCAGACCAGGCCACCTTCTTCCATTGCTCCGTGGTCCAGTTCTGATGCTAACGTGCCCACTGTTGACAGTTTCGGCGGTGGACAGGGGTCAGCATGGGCACCCTGACTGTTCTGCAGCTATGCAGTCCCATACGCCCATACGCAACAAACTGTGATGCACTGTGTATTCTGACACCTTTCTATCAGAACCAGCCTTAACTTCTTGAGCAATTTGAGCTACAGTAGCTCGTCTGTTGGATCGGAGTCGGACCACACGGGCCAGCCTTCGCTCCCCATGTGCATCACCACTGTTCCTTCCTTGGACCACTTTTGATAGATACTGACCACTGCAGACCGGGAACACCCCACAAGAGCTGCAGTTTTGGAGATGCTCTGACCTCGTCGTCTAACCATCACAATTTGGCCCTTGTCAAACTCGCTCAAATCCTTACGCTTGCCCATTTTTCCTGCTTCTATCACACATACTCCGAGGACAAAATATTCATTTGCTGCCTAATATATCCCACCCACTAACAGGCGGCGTGATGAAGAGATAATCAGTGTTATTCACTTCAACTGTCAGTGGTCATAATGTTATGCCTGATCGGTGCATTACACGATGTTGCCTATATTCGAATGGGAGTTTGTTATTAATAAATGTTAAAAATATAAGAACATAAAATAATATAGGCCTACAAGAAAACATTTTTGTCTATCCCATCTCACGCTCTTTTAAATCCATTAACTGATTGTTTAATTTTTAATATTTGCATTACTATATTACTAATTATTGGTTACATTTTTTTTATTCTAGCCTATATACTGCTATATTATGTTATTTATATGTTTTGTAAGTAGGCCTATAGATAAGAGTAAAGGAGTAAAGGATTATCCATTTCTGATAATCCCAGGTAGCTATGGTCAAGCAGGTTTGTTTACACATTAAACTTGTGGCCGCGAGAAATAGACGTTGTTCCCTCAACATATGATCTTGACGCCACAACTTCACATCGCGTGGCCACAACATGAGAATGTCGTTACCTCGACAAAATGATCTCGTGACCACGAGTTAATATGTTGTATCAACGACAAAACTAAGTGAACCGAACATGTCCCCTCCCTGTCACCGTACAAAATGAGGGTTTATTTCATTATGATGACTAATTGATTATAAATTTAAATTGCAACAGAGTGCTTGATTCTGATTGGTCAAATTGTAGCATTGAGTGATTAAATACTTTTGTATAATGACCACTAAACTCTATATTTTAACGTATTATATTTTACTCTCGCTTTTCATTCGAAAGCATGTTAGAAAAGCAAATCTGCATCTTGTGACTGTAGAAAACATTTCTGTAAAAGGACTTCAGTATATTTTTTTTTATGCTCAGAAAAAGTAATAATAATTATAATAGTTGTTGTTTGTTTTGTTGCTCTTATTGTTTCTTAGTGTAGTTTTATCTTAATGGAATATTTTTTCCCACATCATTTTTGCGAAAGACACCATTATCAAAAGTTATCCTGCTGGAATTAAGAAAGAAAAGTAGTAACGAACTGACCTCATCTGTGGGGTCATAGTACTGTTCCAGGTATGGGTGAGCAAGTGCCTCCTCCACCTCAATCCTCTTATGAGGGTTAAAGGTCAACATCTTATCCAACAGGTCCAACGCTACAATAAAACAGAGCCAAATATATACATAGTACTCAAACCCAAATAATCACACCAGTTCATTAAAAGCAATCCTAGTGGATGCTACTTATTTTTAATAGATGTTACTAAGTACACTTCTGCTAAGCATTTAATTGTTATAACCAGAAATTCAAATATCAGTTGTAAAATTACTTGCAAGTCACTTGTGAGTATGCATACTGGCATTTAAGGTGGCTTTGCCTCCAAAATACGAGAACTAGTTTCCTTTTATCAAGGTGTGTGGAGTTGAACTCTAACCTTTAGGGTCTGCGTTAGGAAACAGGCGGTTCCAGGGTACTTTGCAGCGGAGAGGAAGTGACAGCAGGTAATTCCTTGCCTTAATATTGATGATGCAGTTGAGGTCCTCCTGAGAGGGGGAGCCCAAAATACCTACAGGAGAAAAGAAAAGACAAATAAAACTGATTAGAGTCTTGAGGGACGATAGGACATAAGGAGTAAAGCAATAAGGAATCAAGAGGATAAAGCAGAAATGAGTATAGAAATTATGAAAATATAAACAAGGAGTGAAAGGGAATAAAAGCAAAAGAGAAACAAATATTAAAATGCCAGAGAGATGCGTTATCAATTTTGATTTAAAAATGGTAATCGAAGGTGCAAGGCGGATGTCCAAAAGCAATTGGTTCCAGTGAAATATTATTACAATTAAAAAAAAAAGTTTTCTATTTTAATATATTTTAAAATGTAATTTATTCCTGTGATGACAAAGCTAAATTTTCAGCATCATTATTCCAGTCTTTAGTGTCACATGATCCTTCAGAAATTATTCTAATATGCTGATTTGCTGCTCAAGAAACATTTCTTAATATTATCAATGTTGAAAATAGTTGTGCAGCATAATATTTTTGTTTAATATATTTTTTCAGGATTCTTTGATAAATAAAAAAAGTTCAAAAGAACAGCATTTATTTAAAATAGAAATATATTATTGTCAATTTGAGAAATGTAATGCACTCTTGCTGAATAAAATTATTAATCTCTTTAATAAAGATTTTTTTTTTTAAGTAGTATACTATGTAAACAACCTAACATTCAACCTAACATAACCGAGTTCACTCAGACCATTTATGAAAACTAAGCTGCAAGAATGGTTCATTCTGAAACAGTATTGACATCAGAACCATGAGCTCATTAACATATAACCGCTCATGTTTACATAACTATTCAGTAGCTGTGATTAATGACAGTGTGACTATACAACATGGAGATTAGCCCATCATAAAGGAGGTCATTTGCATGTGGAAATCTTTGAAGTACAAAAGGAAAAACAGCCCATTTAATTTGAAATTATAAAACAACAATTGCTACAATTGTACACACAATTGTAGAATATGGCACATTCAATAACCTAACCACACCTATTTTTGGTTGCTGTGGACACAAAATTAAACAAATGCAAGAAAAGAAAAGAAGTGTTCAGAGAATGAAAGATGTTACAACAATAACCCAGTGTGCCCAGCTAATGATGTGCACACGCAATCTAAATGAGGAAATAAGTAGCGTTATCAACAGGGAAACATCTGCTGGCACAGGCCAGACGGGTTCAAAGAAGCACATGTTAATGGAAGTAAGTGTTACTACACAGATCGTCTCTTCGGGAGCCATCACTATGGGTTTGATGGGAAAACACAACCTCAAACACACGTAGCAGCATGGACCGTTATCAGCCCGTTGCAGGGTCAAAATCAACAGCATCTCTGACAGGAAACATTGAGTTTTTAACTCATGCAAAAGGCGGAGAAAGGAAAAATAAAGAGGAGGGAAGTGACTGACATCTGATGTGCTTCGACTTGAAAGGGAAATGATGATTAAGCCTTTTTGGCGATAACCATCAGATGCTTATCTCAGTCTTACGATGCAAAACTGACCACAATGCATCATGTTTCAGCCCAGAGATGAATGGCCTATGCTGAGCTTTTGAAGAGCGCTCAATGTACATCAATTATTCAGAGCGAGTAAGCATGTTTTCCATTACAGATGGACAGCTTTATGAAAACTGAGGAAAAAACTCTAAAGTATCTTTAGAAGAAGAATTTAATTTACACAATGTAGTGTTTGTCTTTCATATGCCCCATGTGATTTAAGTACTCACCTTAACATCAACGATCCACATGAAAAACAAAGTTCGTAATTAGGGCTGCACAATTTGGGGGAAAATCTAATTGCAATTTTTCAGATAGAAACTGAGATTTAAAACGCAATATTTTAAAGGTTTGCTGTGCTTGTCTGTAGGGCTATAAAATTTGACCAAAAATTTTATTATTATTATCCACCAATATGACTATTATTATTTATTTATTTTTATAAATTAAAAAAGTAAGAAAAACATAATAGTAATAATTTTATAAAAACTAATATTTATTCTTAATTTCTTCTTCCACAGGAAGCCCTTAATACTGCAGTCCGTTAACGTTCATATTCATCTCAATGCAGCTCTGGAAGTATGTGACCTGAAATCTACAGCTTTTTGAGTTCCAATCAGCTATAAATATCATGTGGCTACACACTATACTTACAGGAAAATGACATCATGACAATGATGACTGGCTGTTGAAAATATATAAAGCCCACAGGGTTGTTTACCTAAGATGTGGTTAAGCTGATCCAGATAGTG
The DNA here is from genome assembly GCA_003731715.1 of Anabarilius grahami. Taxonomy (NCBI): domain Eukaryota; kingdom Metazoa; phylum Chordata; class Actinopteri; order Cypriniformes; family Xenocyprididae; genus Anabarilius; species Anabarilius grahami. The sequence goes on from RJVU01073134.1 coordinate 1,661,488, forward strand.
TTTTCCAGGGAAGATGGGTCTGTTCGAAAGCATCTCAGCCAGAATACAACCAACCGACCATATATCAATGGACTTAGTGTAACCCTGAGAGAGAGACATAGATATAAAGAGATTGCTATCAACATTTACACAAAAGTGTTTTTAACATGCATTATTCGGGGGTATATATATCATAGTGATCAATATGATACGGCAGTCTTAGAAGTACCATGGTAAATGAATATGGTAGTTATTAGGGTGAAATATACTTGGCTGAAAACTGAAACCAAAAATGCTTTTTAAAAATTATTTCTTATTTTAAATTAGCTACTTTTTGTATAATTGTATTAATATTAGACTTTTTGGTAACACTTTACAATAAGGTTCATTAGTTAAACATTAGTTAATGTTTTCACTAACATGAGCTAACCATGAGCAATACATTTGTTACTGTATTTACTAATCTTCGTTAATGTTAGTTAATGAAAATACAGTTGTCCATTGTTCGTGTTAGTTCACAGTGCATTAACTAATGTTAACACAATTTTAATAATATATTAGTAAATGTTGAAATTAACATTAAAGGATTAATAAATGTTATTAACTAATGTTAACTAATGAACCTTATTGTAAAGTGTTACCGACTTTTTAATGAAATTCAATCATTTTAATGTTACTGAATAAAAAAAAACAAGCCAATAAAACAAATTATTTATATAATAGGGTGTGGGGTTAAGATTAAACACATTAATCAAAACCATAGATAAATACAGTACAACAAAGTTACAAATAAAGTAAGGTCTAACTAGTGTATTCAGGTACAGACATGTAATAATTAGGCCTAAACGTAAAATAACTTTAGTTATTTAGTTAAAGCTGTGTTTTGTTGTGTGATTAACATTAATGACTTAGCAGCAGGAATTTTTAGGTTGCCGTCACTTCAAGACCGAATGCACAGATCCAATATAATGATACACATCCGATTTCTTTCTCAACTCTTTACGTTCATGTAGGGGTGGGTGCTATACCAGTATGAAAGTGACTACCGGTATTATGTTGTGCCATGATATAGATTTTGCAATACAGTGGATACCGTTAATTTTGCATGTATGTGTCTGTTCAAGCGCATGGAGATGCACAAGAGGAATAAATTCGCTATACCGAATTGAACTTACCAATTAATCCGCGAAACAAATGCGTGCCGAACCGTGGGGCCTGGTCCGCATGGATCACGGATCAACTACGATCCGTTTAACCCACCAGCACAGAGCGGAAAATTAAGCGGAGCATCGCACCGCGCAGTAAACTGAGGGGTCAGAGCGGCATATATTTTCGGCCAAAACGCCATTTTCTGTGCATCCCTAGTAGTCATTCAGTACCATATTTAAAATCAAGGTGCCAAGGATTTAAATTTTTTGTGTGAACTATTCTTATAAGAAAAAACATTTGCGTAAATTTAGGGTTTTTATCATTAACTAAACTAAAAATAAACTTATTAAAAACATTTTTGTTAATTAAAATGGTAACACTTTACAATACAGTCTTATTTGTTAACATAGTTAATGCATTAAAGGTGGTACAGAGGATCTTTTCGTCGACTGAGTTTTTAAAATGAGCGCATGCATAAGAACAACCCCCCTCCTTCACAGCTCTTTTCAAGGGAACGCCTCCCAAAACTTGTGCACGAGTATTGGAACATGAGTGTTTACCACCGGCATTCGCTGTGTTATTAAGCCGGGCACACATTTAACGACTAGCTAAAACATTCTGACTGTGCTCAACATACAGCGATTGTTTCCTGCTCCTGAAGCAGATTTATATACTTTCACATGGAATTTGAACACCGACTGTAAACGCAGACTGAACGCAACTGGCTCTAACTGGACGCGTTTGAGCGCGATCAGTCATAAGTATCAATTTACATTCATAATCGGGCTTACAATCGTTAAGTGATTCATTATGTCGGACTCACCACAGGTAACTCATAATCTGCAGTTGTTACTCCTGTCTCCTGACAAAAACATTGCATGCAGCACCTGTGGAGTGTGGAAAGTTACTGGAGCGCGCAGCCGCGCCTGTCTCTCACAAGCAACGTCATGGCAGTGATTGACAAGCCAGAGGGCCAATCCGCGCACGTCTCTCACAAGGAACGTAATGGCAGTGACTGACAAGCCAGAGGGCCAATCGTTTACGCGATGATCGCGTAAACGATTGGCTGATGTTTTTAAGGCCCTACCTCGTGCACAGATGATGTATATTAATAATATTCCTTTCAGTGCACCTAATAAATAGTCTTTTATCAGTTAGTAAAGACAGTTTCAAGTAATTTTGCAAAAATGTATAAAACAAAACATCCTCTTTAGCACCTTTAACTAAAATGAACTAACAAAACTATTTTCACAGCCTTTATTAACCTTTGTTTATGTTAGTTAATAAAAAATGCTCATGTTAGTTTACAGTGCATCAACTAATATCTTCAAAATGTATCAGTAATGCCAATATTACGCTTAGATATGCTGTAGAAGTATTAGTGTTCATTGTTAGTTCATGTTAACTAATGTTAACATGATTAATTATTTCATTAATTAATGTTAAATGAAACCTTATTGTAAGAGTTGCCATTAAAATAAAGATGAAATAAAATAAAATATAAACATTAGATGACCGTGAAACTTAGAAATGTTGCTTTGGTAAGTAACTGTAAATTACTATTAATTACTCTAAAACTTGTAAATTAACTCTATTAAAATTTACTAACTGGAAAAAATTAAAACAATTAAAACCATCAAATAAACCTAAATGGTAATATAAAAACTAATAAAAATGACAAAAAAAGCATGCATAAAACAAAATTACTAAAAAACAAATTAAAATGAAAACTGACTAACTCAAAATATTAATAAAATCTATAATAGTAAATAAGCAATACTAAAAGAACAGTTTAAATTCAGCATAAACATGTTTTTACATGTCTTCTGAAGATTTGAACATTGAGTAATACAGGAAAGAGAATATAAACATGGCATTAATACACAGACATTTCCAGAAACCTGAATTCATTTCTTGCAAATGCAATAGCTCAACACCAAACTGCTGACTGACGGTCGCACTGAGCAACCAAACAAAAATGCTTGAGACAATAACACTGTTAACCAGACTAAACTAATCAGTGTTTGAATGATCAGTGCAACAAAATTTGAAAGATCAACACTGATTTCTCACCTTAGAATTGAGCATAATCTCTGGTGCACGGTACCAACGTGTGGCTACATACTCCGTCAGGAAGCCGGTGTGGTCATGGTCTGGATCGGCCACCCGGGCGAGCCCAAAATCACAGATCTAAGATGAAATAACCATTAACAGAGGTTACAGACATATGTGAGTAAGCGGAGCCTGCTGTGACTTTAATTCAATAATGGTATGGTGTGGTGACAGTGGATTTCAAGGTTTATGGGTGCTATTTTTTCCTTTGTTGAATTACTTTCTCATACTATACGACTATATCTGAAACCACAGAACAGTTTAAAATGACAAAAAAAATACCACCAATGTTAAACCTAAATTTCTTATACAAATATATGATCCAAATTGTATGTAATTTCTTTTACATTTATTATACAAATATTTGATCATTTTATTAATTTAATTTACATTTTTAAATTTTATTTATTTGATCTCACTCTAGTCTGTTAGTTTTCTGTGCAACTTGCTGTCTGTACAAGCCGTTTTGTGAAATGGAATAATTTCATATTTATAACATTTATAGAAAATAATATTAGAAAAATGGAAGTTATGTGCTTTTTTGTACAACCGACAGGTGCAGCATTCTGAAAACATCTTTTCAATTCTATTTGGTGATGCAGAAATGACACGCTTCACCTTTAAATGTGTTTGAAATGGCATGATGGCATAGAACCGCAGTGTGCTTCACCTTGAGGTCGCAAGTAGTGTTGAGCAACAGGTTAGATGGCTTCAGGTCTCGGTGGAGAACATTTGCCGAGTGGATATACTTTAGACCGCGCAAGATCTGGTACAGGAAGTAACAGATGTGGTCATTGCTCAAGTGCTGTGTCTTCAACAGCTTGTATAAGTCTGTCTCCATCAGATCCTGTACAATGTAGCTATGGTTTGTCAATGTCAAGGTCAAACAAAGCTTGGGGTTCAGAAAATATTGCATATAAGAACTGATAAAAGCTTTAAGTTCATGCACAATGTTTCATTTAATGTGAGAATCTTCTGAACCCTTTTTGTACATTAAATCAGATTTTAACAATCATTGATTTAAATGTTATTCAAAAGAGTTTTTGGGGTATTATTCAGCTTTCAGGTATCTACGCAACTGTTCAAAATTCTGGGGTCACTAATTTTTTTAAACAAATTAATCAATTTGAGCAAGGATGCATTCAATTGATGAAAAGTGTCAGTAAAGGCATCTATAAGGTTACAAAAGATTACTATTTCAAATAAATATTGTTCTTTTGTTCATCAGAATCCTGAAAATAAAAACATATCAGTCTTCAAAAAATGTTAAGCAGCACAACTGTTTTCAACATTGATAATGATAAAGAAATGTTTCTTGAGCATCAAATCAGCATATCAGAATGATTTCTGAAGGATCTTGTGACATTGAAGACTGGAGTAATGATGCTGAAAATTCAGCTTTGATCACAGGAATACATTTTATTTTAAAATTTGTATATTAATATTTGTAAAACATTTTAAATTATGTTAAAATAGAAAATTATTTTAAATTGTAATTATATTTTACTATATTGTATATTAATATTTAGAAAATAAGTTATTTTAAATTACGTTGAAATAGAAAAAAAACTTTTTAATTGTAATAATATTTTACTATAATACATACATACATACATACATACATACATAAATAAATAAATAAAGCAAGCAAGCCTTGGTGAGCATAAGAGACTGATCCCAAACTTTTGAATGGTAGTGTGTATGCTAATTAATCCTAAAAATGTACATTTTTATATGACTTATTCCTCAAAAGTACAAAAATGTAAATGGAATCACTTCAGAACTAGTTAAAGGATTAGTTCACTTCAGAATTAAAATTTCCTGATAATTTACTCACCCCCATGTCATCAAAGATGTTTATGTCTTTCTTTCTTCAGTCGAAAATAAATTAAGCTCTTTGAGGAAAATATCCCAGGATTTTTCTCTATATAGTGGACTTCAATGGGGTTCAACGGGTTGAAGGTCCAAATTGCAGATTCAGTGCAGCTTCAAAGGGCTCTACACGATCCCGGATGAGGAATAAGGGTCTTATCTAGCAAAACGATGGCATTTTCTTAAAAAAAAAGAAAGAAAAAAAAGAATATACTTTTTAACCACAAATGCTCGTCTTGCACTGCTCTGCGATGCGCCAAGCATTACGTAATCATGTTGGAAAGGTCACGCGTGACGTAAGCAGAAGTACCGCAGTGGGGCGAAAAACTCCATGCCATTTTCTCTTCCAACATCAAAATCGTCCGACATCGTTGTTTTAAATTTTATTTGTAAAGGCTCTTTGACTTAGTCTTTGCACGTCCACTTTGTAGACACTGGATCGGTACAGTGAACGTGATTTCACCAAGAACAACATGTTCCTGGATCAACATCTTTGTTGAACCTGGAACAACATTCCAATCAACCAATCAGATCTGAGGGACAAGTTTACCATTTATGTCAAGTTTAGGCTTACAACCTGTGCTTCTACATCAGTGTTATTTCTATTATCATTTCCCTCTGATTTTAGGGATAAGTAATGGGTAGGGTTAGGTTTAGGGGTTGAGAAAAGGTTAGGACTCATTTTTCAGATAGGAATGTTGTTCCAGGATCAACAAAATATGTTGATCCAGGAACATGTCTTACTTGGCAAAATCACGGTGACCGGATCGGTACTTCTGCCTACATCACGTGTGACCTTTCCAACATGATTACGTCATGCATGGCGCATCGCAGAGTAGTGCAAAATGAGTATTTGTGGTTAAAAAGTATATACTTTTTTATTTGTTTTTTAGAAAATTACAGATCATTTCGCTTGATAAGACCCTTATTCCTCATCTGGGATGATGTAGAGCCCTTTGAAGCTGCACTGAAACTGCAATTTGGACCTTCAACCCGTTGTAACCCCGTTAAAGTCCACTACATGGATAAAAATCCTATAATGTTTTCCTCAAAAACCTTAATTTCTTTTCATCTGAAGAAAGGCAGACATGGGGGTGAGTAAATTATCAGGAAACTTAAATTCGGAAATGAACCAATCCTTTAAACAGCTCACAATTCCCATGCCTGCCAACAAGGGTAAGTAGTAAATCTTTTTTCAGGCTGTGACAAACTAAAAGCTCCTCGATATTTAAAACAACAACAACAATCACAACAACAAAAAGCACAAGCCTTTTGATATGTTCTGTATTAATTTCAGCAGGAAATACATAAGCACAAGAAAGAAAATTGTGGTCTTTAAAATGTTGTTTCTTCTCCCTTCAACAGCAGCAGCTCTGGCATGATGCTAATCACACTACAACAACACAGCGATTAGATCATGCAAAACTACTCTCACTATCCACACGCCTACTGACTATTGATTTCGGTCCTAAAATTAACTCTTTACTAGAGATTTTTACATTGTCTCAGCCTACACAGTTGGAAAAGATCATAGTTTGTGCCAGAGGCCATATTTTCAGCCTGAACACGTATATTTAAAAAGCTGAATTGAAAAATTGAATGAGTTTGAATTTATATACATCTTAATATCTCTCTTTTTGGTTTAATGATGGCCACACTTGAACCTGAAAATAATGTTCTCCAACATGAAAAAAAAAAGCATCTTGAGCTTCAAGGGAAGAGCAGCTGACTGTCGTACCAAAGGAGTCACATGATCATTGTCACTAATTTACTTGTATGATTATTTACCTAGAAATAGGACAGAATAATAAAATCCTAGAACTTTGTTTATTTCCAGGCTAAAAAAAGGATACACGTCTTTCATCTGGTCGATGGTGGGTGTGCGGATGATGTCATTGATGCCAATGATGTTCTCGTGCTTGAAGCGGAGTAGGATTTTAATCTCACGGAGTGTGCGCTGACAATACGTCTGGTGCTCAAATGGACTGATCTTCTTTATCGCCACACGCACTTTATTATCACGATCATACGCTGAGCTGAAAAGAAGCAAAAGAGGAGACATCATCAGATCAAGCATCTGTTTTCTTAAGCCGGGTGCACACTCTACGAATTATAATAGTCCTTTACGACTGTTGCTTGTCAGACTGTACAAACATGATCCCCGCTGTAAACCATGTCACACTGTAAGATCTCAGTTGTCATTAATGTCAGATTCTATGGCAGTCAAGATGCGTTAAAAACGGATGCATGCAAGAAGACTCGTCCAGAGTTTTACATCAATCCGTGACACATTCAGTGACTGAGTTGCATTTACATGCGGCATAGAAACGGTGGCTTGCAAACAAAAACAATCTCTACCGTTCATTTTGATCATTGCTTGTCTTGAAATGAAAAATGGAAAAAACAAAACAGACTATGTGTGTGAAGCAAGTGGGACTTTGTAGCCGTCTTGCTTATTGCGTCATCAGGTTCTGCGCTCCTATTAGTTTTTGATTTGGCGGTTGTCTTAAGAGAAGTCACACCGCAGGACTGTGCGTCAAAACTTGTGACACTGCCAGAATTTCGTCAAATTTGATCAACGATCATCAATCGGCTGTTGAAGAACATGTCAATCTAGTGATCAAAGACTTCAGATTTTGGCTTAGGATCAGAGGAATCTTTTAGGATTCTCAATTTTTCTCAGATGGCCAAATCGTGGCCAAAATCGTTAAGTGTGAACCCGGCCAAAATCGTTAAGTGTGAACCCGGCTTTAGTTACAAAAAATATGACTTTTTGCCAAGTGACACAAAGTATCAAGTATACAATATAAGAGGTGTAATACAGTAGAAAAGACAATGTGAACGCAGATGGACTTTTCAATTTTGGGCACTTTTGCTTCTGTGGATTTTTAGAAAAGTTGCTTCAAACAGTTATACAAAATGTAAATGTGGACAAAGGGTTGTGGTGGAAATGATGCTTGAAGGACTGAAGAATAGTCAAAAGCAAACGCATGTAAACATCAATATAAATAATTTCACGCAATATATACAGGGTGTTTCAAAAAGATGGACCCAATTTCAAACAAATATATTTCAAAATGGCATCATGTTACAATTGCTCAAAAAATGACAAATGGTTTAGTAAGTCATCAAGTTTTAATAATCATTTTATAAATGCTCTATGTGATATTTGAATTTGTCCCAAACGCTTCTCAGAGTTTCCACTGAAGTCACTGCTGCCGTGATTCTGTTTTTAAGGTTATCCAGATTAGTCGCTAATGGTGGCACAAAAACACAGTCTTTGATGTATCCTCACAAGAAAAAGTCACAGGGTGTAATGCTTGGGATCTTGGGAGCCAAGAGTGTAGTGCCAAGTCTTGGGGTCCCATACGACCTATCCACCATTGAGGCAGTGTTTCATTTAGGAAACGTTGAACCTGCAGGTTCATTTGTAATTTTTTGTGCAATTGTAATGTTGCCATTTTGAAATATATTTGTTTGAAATTGGGTCCATATTTTTGAAACACCCAGTATTAAAAATGACTTGTGATTATTTCACTCTTTGTTTCGATTTATTAGAAAAAAAAAAGAAAAAAAAGTACAAATATTTTTATGATGATTTATATTTTAAACATTTCAGAAGTAGCAAAAACAAAAGCATGGTTTAAAAAAGCTTCCAAGACAGTTATGACCTTAATATAAAAAAAAAAATTGACAACAGTTAAAATTCAGATACAGACTTTTAGATTTATCATTTTTAATTTTAATATTTTAAGCATTTGAGAAGTTGCAAAAACATAATGTGACCTTTATACAAAAGAAAAACATTAACAAAATAAAATTTTCAAGGGGAATTATAATACTTTTTTAATGTTTGATATTAATGAATCCAACAGAAGTTGGAAAAAAAAAAAACATTTCCGAGACAGATTTAATGTGACCTTTAAAGTTAAAGAACTAAATAACAACTATTAAATAAAATAAATTAGTTTTCAAAAGGAATAATAGTAATAATAATAATAATAATAATAATAATAATTTTAATTTTAATAATGGATATTAATATTTTAAGCACTTGAGTCGCAAAAAAAATTTATGTTTAAAAACATTTCCAAGACAGTCTAAAAAGTAATTCAGGGGACCTGTTGTCACAATTTAAATAAATGTATGGTTGCAAGTTAAAAATTCTAATTTATTGTTTTAATTAAACCTTTTAAGTTGCAAACTTTATTTTGTGGAGTTATTTTGACATAATAATGTTGATCATTACATTAACTTAATACTATTTGTAACGTTAATTGGCTTTTTTTTTTTTATTAAGTTGTAGTAACGTAATGAAATGCTCTTGATAACTTTGGAAATTAGGCAGTGAATTTCTAGTTCCCAGCATGCTTTGCACAGGACTGGATAAGAAGTATAAATGTTGAAATTAAGAGTTAATTTTTTTGTTTTTAGTGAAGGGAAAGACCTGTTTGTGTTTAATGCTGTTATGTTTGACATTTAAAAGAGTTTTTGTAATGAAGTTTTTTACCATTGTGCTGAAGAGTAGATACATGAAGGTAAACACATTGACTGACTGACTGCGCTAATGCCAGTGACAAGTAATATCTTACTTGTTCATTTAATATACATGTTAAATAAGTCAGGTTAGCATGTGCTATGATAGCTGTTGATTTGAGCTGAAATAGGTAAGATTAATTCGTTCCAGGGCTACTCAACTTAATTTGTGTTTATGCTACAAATTATTAAGTTCCTCTAACTCAATGTAGCTTGTTGTTTGAATATAAATTCACTCAAAGTTGTCATAACTCAAAAAAATTGATGCAAACTTTTTTTTTTGTAGAGCCAACACATTTTTTAGAGTGTAATGTGACCTTTAAGTTAAATAACTAACTAAAACAAGTTTTCAAAAGGAGTAATAATAATTTAATGATGTATTTTCTTTTTTTTTTTTTTTTTTTTTTTTTTTTTT
>RJVU01073134.1:1672669-1704297 GCA_003731715.1 Anabarilius grahami
AAAAAAAAAAAAAAAAAAAACATAATTAAAAAAAATATTACATTTATTTATTATTAGACTATTAAAATTACTTGCATCATGACTTCATGATTATTAAGCAAGCACATTTCTTTGCCCCAAATTCTCATTAACATAATGGGTCCAAAAAGCTTTTTTTAAATCATATTTTATTTAAAGCTGCAGTCTGCGATTTTTCCTCTTTGTCGCCATCTCTGTTTGAAACATGCGATTGCAGTCATATGTGGAACAGTTATCTGTACGTGCGTTGTGCGTCGGGCGTCGGCACAGCTCGTCAGCGCGGATTAATCTAATGCTTGCTGTCAGTCACCGCATCGGTGTGGATACTGCACTTCAGAATCACAGATTCTACGTCTTGGAAGTATGACCAATATAAGAATTTTCACCGGAAAATATCATCTGAACAAGTAAGTAACATGTCTGCCACTTTTGTTCTGACCAACTGAGGAAAAAAGCATTAGGCCTACAATAAATCGCGCTGCCAATGATGATTAAATCTAATGATCGCTTAGCTCGGATCATGCCAAACCATGCAAATTATTAATTACTGTTATATTGTTCTCAAATTGTTATTGTTAACAACATCAGCATTGCGTGACTGTAGTGTGTATTAGCGTTACCTGTAGATTTCAATTTCTGTAGTCACTCCACAGTCCAAGTCTTTTGCTTTTTGGCTACGGGTGAATCTCCAATTGTCACTGATGATTGTCATTTGGATCTTTCTGGATTACAATCCGCCATTAAAATGATAAGTTTAATTATTTCAGCTGCTGTGAGAAAAGGCTATAAATGTGCTGCTACCGGCAGCATCCTCACATGATATAACTGACTAGCCTCTCGACGGGACTCCTTCCTTTCTGTTTACGGACGTGATGTAATGACGCACAGAGGAACTGCTGCATGCTCGAATTTCCCGCGGAAATCCACCATGTCGCTCTTATTATAAAACATTATTACAAGCTTACCGTTGTGAATCGAGACAAGATAATTAGATAGTTTTGAACACTGGCTGGTTATGTACTTGCTCAAAAATTGATTTTGGATCATTTTTAACCAAAAAAAGTTGCGGACTGCAGCTTTAAAAGAAATCAGCAATTGTTAAAGGCAGTACAACAAACATTAATGCATAAATACTTCCTTTAATGTGTTTTTTCTCTTGAAAATGAGATAAGTTGCATTATGGTAATAAGAACTGGGAGGAAAAAAATTATTTCATTTCAAAATTAAAATAAATAAAATTAATATATAGCCCATTAAATAAATATTAATTAAATAAATATATAAAACATTAAAATGTTTTGCATTGTGACGTTTTCTTACTCATTAAGCACATTTTTTCACCTCAAATTCTCATCACCATAACTGGTCCATAAGTTTTGTTTTGTTTTACCATATTTAATTTAATAAAATCAGCAGACATTAAAGGCAGTACAACATATATGCATAAACACTTATTAATTTACTAGCTGGTTTTCCATCCAAACGTGAAGCAAATCTTTTTTTTAAAGTTAGCAAAAAAAACTAAAAAAACAACTAGGTGCTTTTCTATCAAGTTGTTCATGCGGATGACGGTGGTATTGGTAACCTAGTAACTAACAGTAAATAAAACACCATCACCAAACAGCCAATTAGTCAAGCAGGTTTAATGTTCGCTATGTCAGAATTTATTCTATTTATTCTGTGTTTCCAGCTCTCATTATTCACATTAATTCTTTTTCGTACAAGTCAAAACTTTTTTCGAAGAGATATTTTTTTATTTAAATTTGGCATTTCCATCACTTGTTTCTTATGCGATACTTCAAAATGCGCATAAAAACAGGGCGATGGAAACAGCTAATGTGGGTTTTTTTTTTTTCACATTAGAGTAATGAGAATGAGATATGTTGCATTACGGTAATGAGAACTGAAAGGAATATGCTTTACTTCACACCTAAATTAAATAAAATAAAATGGATAAATTAATAAATAACAATAATCATAAAAACAACATTAATAATTAAGCACAATTTTGCCCCAAATTGTAAAGTAATTACCATAACAGTTTTTTTTTATCCATATTTCATTAAATTAAAGCATACATAATAGGCAGTTTAACACCTGTTACAATGCATAAATACTTGCTAAATTAAATGTAGTAATTTCTTACAGTAATGAGAATGAGATAATTTGCATTACATTAATGAGCATTGGGAGTGTATGTATTTATTAAACTGTCATTAAAAAGAAAAGAAAAAAAAAAAAAAAAAAAAAAAAAATCAATGTCCAAACCCTAAAAATTGCTTTGATCTTGGGGTGAAACATAACCCAGACAGATTCGCAGTTTCATAAGATGCACCCATTTAGATGTGTTATGCAATATGGCATTATATACGTGTTTTACATGCCTATTTGTGCATTCATACGATCCCTTTTAACAAATGCTTAAAGAAAACAGAGATGCTTCTATTTCAATGCACCTTCTGAGGGTGAAGGCACTTCTAAGGCTCGTCAAAATGGGGGCGGGACACCACAAGGCTGGATAATCCTTTCTTTTCTGTTCCTAACCCAGAACGCCTGCACATTCACAGCTGTGCCAATAAGAAGCTTTTCACATTCTATAAACCATAAAATCTTAAACACATTAACTAGGTTGAACGGTTTCACCATACTTTGGAGACTGAACAAGCAGATCAAACAGACCTTACTTCACAAAACTAGTTTTTACATTTGAAGGAGGAAATGTGACGGGAGTTTGCCAGGGCAGAAGTCATTACCATGATGCTACAGGTTCAATGGTGTTCTAAACAGAACTCTAGCGTTCTTGACTCAATTTCAAAGAACGTTTTATGCCAAAAAGTTTCTATACAAGGAGAAATGTCTTAAACGATTGCATAATACGTTCATGTTTAACGGGCTATTTAATTTTTTTTTTCTAGTGATAAAGTATGTTTATGTGCTTTTTAATAAATAAAATGTAAACAAAATAAATTAATTAAATTTAATTCAAACTAAATCCATAAAATAATCACATGATATAAAAAAGTATGAAACGCAAACCCTCTTTTGGTGTTAAAAACTACTGTCAGGATTTACAGTACTAAAGACATGCAGTGAAAAAATACCGCTAAAAAAGGCATTTTTGTGACTGACCTTATTGCATATGCATACTGCACTTTCAGATGCAAAATTTATAAGATGAGAGTATTTAAATGAATCATGCAAGGTGATTTACTAAGGTTTAAGCTAGTCAAGTTACAGGGGGTTAATAAAGGCTTTCTGAAGTGAAGCGATGGGTTTTGTAAGAAAAATATCCATATTTAAAACTAATCTAGCTTCCGGCAGATGGCCGTTCCCTCTAAGAGTAACCCCTAAACCCAACGCATGATGCAACGACAAACACGGAAAAGCAGATGAATAAGCAAAACAAAACATCGGTCACAAATGAGAAGTCTAAAAAGGAGAATTTTTAAAGAGAAATGTCAGGATTTCGATATAAGAGAAGAGGAGCTTGAGTTTTTTCATTTGTTTGAACCACAAGAGGGTTACACTACTTCGACGTCCTATGTCATACATCGCGTCAGGGGTTACTCTTGTGGCTCAAGTCGACTCGCGCAGTATGCGTATGGTTGTCTGCCGGATTTTTAAATATGGATATTTTTCTTACAAAACCCATCGCTTCGCTTTAGAAGGCCTATATTAACCCCCCTGGAGCCGTATGGATTATCTTTATGATGGATGCATTTTTTTGGGCTTCAAAATACAACGCCTCATTAACTACATTATAAAGCTTGGAAGAGCCAGGAAATTTTTAAATATATCTCTGATTGTGCGTCGTGGCTTGAGTGTGAGTAAATCATGGGATAATTTTCATTTTTGGGTTAACTATCCCTTTAAAAGTTTTAAATTAAATGTTAATAAGTCATTACTAGAATGTTATGAATGGTTGTACCAATAGTGAAGACTGCCTTAGATATTTAGCAAACACCACTAATAATAAATTAACCATCTTGAATTGCAGTTATTTTTCACCCTTATATGGTCATGTTCTTGACATGCCTTGTCAAAGTCTGCAAAAATGACCAACCATGCAAATAAAAACAAAATTAAGCACTCTCCCTTTCCTCAGCTTTCATTCACTCCCTCGGTTGCCTGCTCCTTCTGACACTCCTCCCAGTCAGGCTGGTTCGTGTGACGGCAGATTGACGTCCTTGGCAGAAGGGTTGCCATGGAGACTGGCACTGTGGCAGAGTTTGGCATGGAGGCACGGCCCAGGCAGTAGCCACACAGCCTGCACTCAAACAGCGTGTGTATGTGTGTGTGCGTTTGTGTGTGTAAACGCAGGCATGTGTGAGCTTGTACATGCATTAAAAGGTGCTACAGAGGATGTTTTGTTTTATACAAATTTTCAATATTACTTGAAACTGTCTTTACTAACTGATAAAAGACTATTTATTAGGTGTACTGAAAGGAATAATATTAATATACATCATCTGTGCACGAGGTAGGGCCATAAAAACATCAGCCAATCGTTTAAGCGATCATCGCGTAAACGATTGGCCCTCTGGCTTGTCAATCACTGCCATTACGTTCCTTGTGAGAGACGTGCGTGGATTGGCCCTCTGGCTTGTCAATCACTGCCACGACATTCCTTGTGAGAGACGTGCGTGGCTGCGCGCTCCAGTAACTTTCCACACTCCACAGGCGCCGCATGCAATGTTTTTGTCAGGAGTAACAACTGCAGATTATGAGTTACCTGCGGTGAGTCCGACATAATGAATCCACTAACACGACACAGCGAATGCTGGTGGTAAACACTCGTGTTCCAATACTCCTGCACGAGTTTTGGGAGGCGTTCCCTCGAAATGAGCTGTGAAGGAGGGGGGTTGTTCTTACGCATGCGCTCATTTCAAAAACTCAGTAACAGTCTTTGGTTTCTCAGTTGATGAAAAGATCCTCTGTAGCACCTTTAACTAATATTTGTGTGCACACAAGGGTGCATAAAAGAAAGTGTAATTATGTGACAACATCCCTCACTGCGCATACAACAGAGTGCAACAGTTGGGTTCCGGAAGTAAAAACTCCATTCATTTTCTCCATAAGGAAATTGATTTTAAACAATAACTTATTAACCTTTAAAGACAAACCTACTGTGAGCTACGAGGTTGTTAATCCATGGTATTTGCTTCTGCTGAAGCCATCAGCCTGCATTATTTCAGTTTATTTTTAAAATAATTGTTTTTAACAGTGGAAGTCCTGGTGGAAAAACTACATTACCCACAGCGCTGTACAGGATATTACACCAATCAGAGTCGAAAAAAGCAACATGCTCCAAAATAGCTCCTCCCACTCCCATGAAGCACTGCAAATGACGTAATCAAGTCGATCTCCTTACACTCTCAAAATACTGAAATGTTTGAATATATATATATATATATATATGCATATTTTGCAATAAACAAAAAAAATAGCCTATTGATGTTTTACATATAATCAACATTTGTAAATGAGTAGTTTTATATTTCTCCATTTTTTAATTTGATTATGGCTATGCTTCATGGGATTGTAGTTCTTTCCCTCACTAAAACCGTTAAGTCCACAGTTTTGTACCTTTGTCTGATTTTTTAAAACTTTTTTACTTAAAATCAATGTTTGTAGTGTTGTGATTTACCTGAAAGCTGATTGGCTTGATTCATGGCTTATAACTCTTTAATGAAGACCATTTTAAAATCCCTACGGGAAAAATTAATGAAAAAAAAATATACTTCCGGAACCAGCGCAGCTGAAAAAAGGGACTGTCACTGTTGCACTCCATATTGACTATCCAAACCTGGTGCAAATCAGGCTAGGCTTTAATATTTCCCACAATGCATTAAAAAAATCAGTTGTTCATGTGTCAAGTGTGCTTTTCTGTCTGAAATTACTCAATGCTCGCCCTACCAATTGGCAAACAATAGTCTAAATGAATTTTATGGCATCAGTTGAGGATCTGAGGCCGGTTGCACTAGCTGGACGTAAAAAGTTGGGTGTAAGCTCTACACTGGGCTTTGCTATGTCCAGTCTTCGGATAAATATTTACATCTGTAGCACCAAATAAAAACAACAACAAGGTGCAACTACACCCAGCATACACAATGTGTAACAAACAAAGCCATTGCTATGCGGCTTCCTGATTTTACTATGAACATTAAAAGGTGCAGTAAGTGATTTCTGAGAAATGCTGTTGAAAGAGGATCAGACAGACCACCACAACACACTTGTAGCCAATCAGCAGTAGGGGGGCGTGTGCACTCATGATGGGGGACGAGAGAGAGGGAGCAAGAGGGTGATCTGAAGAAAGACTGTAGAAAGAGAGATGGCTGAGAGACATTACAAATGTGAAAAAAAAGTCAGAGGAATATCACTGGAAAAAGAAGAGTTATGATGAGGCAAGAGCTTTAGAACCCGCGTTAATATTAGAAAAGCTTTCCAGCACTGGAGAGAACTAAATAAGAAGGCCTGAAAAAAATAATAACATGAAAGGCTCCAATACAGAGCGGCACAAAGCGATTATGCGCATCCCGTGCGCAGAATGATGCGCTTGAAGAAACATGGAGTCACGGCGTGCAGTGCTTTGTATCGGAAAGTTCAAAGCACAAAGGGAAGAGATATGCGTAGTGTATTATATCTATGCAAGAATTTATTGAGTCTTTTCTTTTAACAGTTATAAATTTCAGTTACTGCACGAGTTAAGAACAATTCATAGTGCTCTCTACTCCAGTGTTATCTAACAGACACCAAGAACAAAGTAATGATTCAGAAACAGCAATAAACTCCAGCAAGATAAAGTCCTTTTATGCAAAACCATAGACCTTTATCTACAGATCAAGTATAATATTAAGAACATTGAATCATCTTGAATAGAGTTTCATCGTGTTGACTGTCGTAATCGAACGCGACACGCAGTTTGAATACTAATGGAGAATGACTGACAGCCGTAACTTGAATTTAACGACTTAAATATTCATCTGTGCCTCACAGTAAACTATGGAATGGCTTCAGAACACTTGGAATATAGTGCATGAAAACATTATGGTGGTATCTAATATTTTTGTGCCTCTTATGGGGCTTGACAATAACACAGAATACACACAATATCGGATTTGGATTGGTCTCATCTAACCAATACCCGATCTGGCAAAAATGGCAGTATCGGAGCCGATACCAATACAGAGTATCAGATCGGCAGGTCCCTATTTCTCAGAAATCACTAACTGCACCTTTTATACACTTTTTATAATATTAAAACCTTAAGAAGCTTCTCAAAGGCAAAAACTGAAAATCCTAATATTTCTTATAATAGTTTAAATCATGTTAATGTTTTTATATATAAAAAAAAAAAATAAAAAAAAACGTTGATTCAAAAATTCAAGATTTGTTCAAAAATTCAAATTCAAAAATTGTAGCAAAGTTTGCGTAAGTGCATTTATTCAGCAATTACAATCGATAGGCCTATATATATTAGAAATTAATTTTTTGCAAACATCACAGACAATTATGCTCGAATAATGAAGCAGAAATGGTTGTCACAATTAAATTAATCGTGAATATAATATAATATAATCATTTTAAAGCTGGCAGACCATGAATCAAGTACAACAGCTATGCATGAAGAAAAACAGAAACGTACAATTCTCATCACAGGAAATTCAACCTGCACAAACAGACAGCTTTTACTAAACTTAAGCTCAAGTGGACAAACAGCCATTATAGTAATTAACGTAATTTGAACAGCAATGTAGAGGTGCTATTTGCAACGAGGGCACAGAAGATCTCAATTTACTACAGCTATAGATACATGCCTCTGAATGAGTGAGTCAACCTGCTAAAGCAAACAGCCATTGAGAGATAAGCCTTTACACCAGACCTGAGTGACGTATTTAATTGTCGCAGCAACAGGAAACTCTTACCCTCAAATAATGCAAGAAAATTAGTATAATTACCTAATAAGCAGAAGAACTATCTGTGGTTATTTTACTAAAAGCACAACATAACTACCAGTAACATTTAGGAACACCATAATAGTTACACATGTTCTACATTTATGTTTTTTAAAATTGTAACATTATCATTTCTCTGGTAACCACAGACAATAACAAAACATTAGACATATCAGAAAATAATGTACATCTGGAGCACTGCTTGCTTTTACAACTCGTATTGATTTCAAGATTATCTAGGCGAGATGATGAATGGAAATTTGTTTTCAAAACAGACACATCATATCATAACATCATAAAATTGAGCCAAAGTAAAAAACAAACGGCATTAACTGTCTCAGTTTTTTTTTCAAGATCAAACCAGAGAACAAGGTTACACTTTATTTTACAGTGACGTGACATTGTAATTACTCAAATAAGTTCTGAGTACTATTAACTACATGTACTTACTATAGAGACAGGGTTAGGGTTTGGTTTAGGGTTAGTTACTTGTAATTATGCATAATTTACTGTTATTACTATAGCAAAGTGTAACTACGGCACTGTTAAATAAAGTGTTACCGAGAACTAAGAGTTGATTAGTAACACCTTGTTACAATAAGGTTTTATTAGTTAACATGAACTAATGAACAATATTTCTACACCAAACCAAAGAACAATTGTATTTAACTAAAATTAAAGGGTTAGTTCACCAAAAAATGAAAATTCTGTCATTAATTACTCACCCTCATGTCGTTCCACACCTGTAAGACCTTCGTTCAAATACAAATACAAAATACAAAAAGTACAAAAAGTATTCTCGTCACTTCATAACATTAAGGCCTCATTTACACTAGTGCGTTTTTGTTTTAAAACGGTGAGATTCGAAAACGCCAGCGTAGTGTAAATGACAGGCGTAACCGTGGCAAAACTTATGCATTTTAAAACAAAAACGCACTAGTGTAAACGGGGCCTAAGGTTGAACCACTGTAGTCAAATGAACTGTTTTAAATATAACTTTAGTAACTTACTGGGCGTTTAAAAGTGTAAATTAACTTGCTTTCAATGCAGGCCTCACTGAGCCATCGAATTTTAATCAAAAATATCTTAATTTGTGTTCCGAAAATGAACGAAGGTCTTACGGGTGTGGAACGACATGAGGGTGTGTAATGACAGAATTTTCATTTTTGGGTGAACTAACCCTTTAACAAAGATTAATAAATGCTGTTAAAAAATAAATAAATAAAAAATAGGCCTATTGCTCATTGTTAGTTGACGTCAGTTAATCCATGAATTAATGTTAACTAATGAGACCTTATTGTAAAGTGTTACCAGATAATTGTATTAAATATCTACTACTTATAAATGTAGGGCCTGCATGCGTGCACAATGAAATGCTTTGGTAATTTGAAATTAATAATGAAATATTACATGTCTCAAAGCATATATGAGCTCTTTTCTGGAAACTGAAAGTGTGAAAGGGAAAAAAAAAAGAGAAAATGCATAAAGCATTTATTCTTGGAGTGCTACCACAAAATTCTGAATCCAGTAATTTCACAAATTAAACCAGAAGCCACCCAATTAGTGGAAGGATGCTTTTATGACATTAGTGAAAGCAGTTTGTAGAAGGGGGGAAAAAATGCTGTGAACTTACAGTGAAGATTGAAATTGAGTGAAGCAATCAAGAAATAGATTCACTTTTACTTCAGTGTTAAGACCATAGCACAGAGACCAACTATGAAGTACAGAGGCAGGGTCATGCCCTGAGGAACTGGAACTGGTAGTCAATCCTGCAGCATTCCTCCTTATGGTTTAGAGCCATTACCCACAGAGCCACTTCTGCAATAGCACACCACATAAATGTCGCAACAATTTTGAGAATTAAGCTGGCAAGTAAAAACATATTGTAGTTAAAGTTAAAAGATTAGAACACACCATCTCTGCATTCTTCAGAGCCAACAGCCAACAAGTATTGTGCATCAATTTAACACCCCCTAATAAATAAATGCATCTGAGCATGGTCAGGTGAACTGAAAAGCAGCCTAAAAGGCCATTAAACAGAACATAATACAATAACATAAAACATAAGAGATATCCCCAGGTGAAAAAAAAGTACACTTCTTTAAATGTACTTAAAGTGCTCTATTTTCGTGCACTAATTTTGTACTTAATATACTAAAATATACTTAAGATAATCTTAAGAACATCTAAGTGTACTCAACGGTGCTATTTTGAGACACCATGAAATATGAACTAAAATGTGACAATATAGGCTACTATCCCTGTATTTAAAAAATATATTTAGTTACCACTACATACATTTTTTAAATACAGAGATAGTATAAAGCACATTTTAGTTCATACTTCATGGTGTTTCAAAATAGCACAGTTGAGTACACTTAGATGTTCTTAAAGGATTAGTTCACTTTCAAATAAAATTGTCCTGATAATTTACTCACCCCCATGTCATTCTTTCTTCAGTCGAAAAGTAATTAAGGTTTTTGTTGAAAACATTCCAGGATTATTCTCCTTATAATGGACTTCAATGGCCTCCAAACGGTTGAAGGTCAAAATGACAGTTTCAGTGCACCTTCAAAGGGCTTTAAACGATACCAGACGAGGAATAAGGGTCTTATCTAGCGAAACGATCGGCCATTTTCGGAAAAACGAAATTAGTGCACGAAAATAGAGCACTTTAAGTACATTTTAGAAATTTACTTTTTTTTTTTTTTTTTTTAACTGGGTCAGTAAACAATTTTGAAAGGTGCACTATTTTGCTTTTACAATTCATATGGATTTCATGGTCATCTTGGTGAAAAATGCTCATTTATTTCTCAAAACACGCATTAAACAAATCATGAACTTGAGCCAAATTCAAAAACAACCTACATTAACCGTCTCTGGAATTATGATCGAACAAAAGAGAAATGTTTAAGAGATAACTGGTAACACAAAGTCACAAATAAGGTTTCATTCGTTAATACTAATATGAACTGTTAACAACAAACAATATTTCTATAGCATTTATTAATCTTAATGCTAATATCAACATTTACAAATACATTTTTAAAATGAAAAGAAAAAAAGTTTAAAATGTTATCTATTAACATTAAAGGGATAGTTCACCCAAAAATGAAAATTCTGTCATCATTTACTCACCCTCAGGTTGTTCCAAACCTGTATACATTTCTTTGTTCTGTTGAACACAAAGGAAGATATTTTGAAGAATGTGGGAAACTGAACAGTTCTGGGGCACCATTGACTTCCATAGTATTTATTTTCCTACAATGGAAGTCAATGGTGCCCCAAAGCAGCCTGGCTACAAACTGTCTTCAAAATATCTTCCTTTGTGTTCAGCAGAACAAAGACAGTTTTACAGGTTTGGAACAACTTGAGGGTGAGTAAATGATGACAGAATTTTCATTTTTGGGTGAACTATGCCTTTAACATTAGTTAAATTTGGCATTGAAACGGCTTCTCGAAAGAGAGAAAAAAAATGTAGCGCAGAACTTGAATTTGTCCATTGGGAATCGACCATTGGATCAATGAACAAATGCTGCGAAAAATATATTGCTTGTTGTTAGTTCATGTTAGCTAACGGATTAACTAATGCTAACAAATGGGAACATATTGTAAAGTGTTACCTGATAATTGTTTTTTAACTATTTATTATTTATAAATGCATGGTCTAGCTCATGCACAATCAAATGATTTGATGATGCTTTGAAATGATGGAATATCAGATGTCTCAAAGCATCTATGGACTCTTTCATGGACACTGAAGATCTGCAAAATGTTTGCAAGTTACAGCTATTTAGGCACAAAATACATTATGCCAATTTATTATTGTAAGTGGAATCGAAATCCTCATTCTGCAAGTGTGATAACAAGCATTCAATATCAAGAATAAATTTAACATCTAGTATATTTATACCTAAAACACTAAAAGCTGTATTTAAGTCTCGATAATACAGCTTAATTACACTTGCCATGTGAATCTACAGAGGACGTCACCTCCAGTAATTAGATGCTGTTATACAATGGACGCAAGCACTTTACACACACACACACACACACACACATACGTTTATGGGAATCATCGCTTCAGTGCAGCTGAACAACAAAATGGACTGCAGCCGTTCGCCTCACTTTCTCCATTCCTAAATCCACTTACCCGCCCCTTCCCTTCCATTTCCTGCCCTCTCTTCGCTCATTCACTCGCTCTCTGGTTTAAAACTGAAACTCAGCCTGTTCCCAACCTCCCTCAGCAACAGAGCTAAACTCCACATTCTCCAGCTATTACATCACAGGGGGCCTCTCAGCGAACGCCAGGCTTGTGGATGATATTGGACGAAACTGACCCGCAGTTGCAGTTACTGGAACGGTTTTGTGTTTACAAATGAGTCTGGTATACAAAGCAGATCCAAGATCATGGACGTCATCAGTTTAGAATATCTGCTGCAATGCTCCTGAAACTGAGAACGTTCGTATTCTAGGATTCAAGGAAACTGGCGTCCGATTGTGATCAAACAGCCTATTGTTTGTGACTTGCCAGTAGTTTTGGGAAACCTGTAATGTATGTCTTGTTTTGCATAATACAGGACATGTCTGTCACACAAAATGCTTCCTCATGGACACAGGAGTGTAATGCACGAAGCAAAATCCATTAAAACATCCAGAACTCCCAAATCAGCAGTGCAGCATTTAAGGAGCATGTGAACCACACCTCTAGAATCACCAAAAATGGGATCACCATAATTGATAAACTGAATTAAAAGGAATTAATATGTAAAATTCAGTCTCAGTGGGATTCAGAGCATATTATGACTCCTATACCCCTTAGTCAGGGTAGCGCCTTATTTCATTTTTGACAGGAATGAAAACAAGACTGTGATGGATAGAATACAGGGCATTCAATGGACTGTACTGTTGTTTAACAAAATACCAATTGTTCAGCCGACTAAATGGTCTTACCCTTGATTATGTTTTTACTTTTTTTAACTTTAGTTAGTGTGTAATGTTGCTGTTTGAGTATAAACAACATCTGCAAAGTTACGACTCTCAAAGTTCAATGCAAAGGGAGATATTTTCTTCACAGAAATCGCTTTTTAAAGGACTACAACAAACGGCTGGTTGGGACTACAACAAGCTTCTTCCCAGGTTAGTGAAAAAGCACTAACCCTGAAATTTACATAAACTCTGCCCCCAGGAACACGCAAAAAAGGGTTGAGGTCATGTTGGGCTGCTTTAGAGAAGAGGAAGAGTTGTTGTAGAAGAGTGTTGTAACAATGCCATCATTTTACGCCGGACTGCTTCACAAACGAGGGTCAATTCAATGCTGGATTTGCACAAAAGATTAACATGATGGCACATGCTAGTCTATGAGTTGAATCAACTCTACAGAAACTACATACATTTATCCACTAACCGTTCAGAAACGTCCAGAGGCATTTTAAAAGTTGTTCCTGAGTCTCTCCATCAGTGTCCGACTCCGGTTTGAACAATGTAAGGCTGAACACCGTTACTGACAATCCTCATTTTGGCTGCGTGAGATTCTCCAGCTTTGTTGTTGTTGTTGTTGAGCAACCGCAGCGTGAGCTGTTAAAGCTCTGCCCTCTTTTGGAAAGGGGGCGGGAGCAGCAGCTTATTTGCATTTAAAGGGACACACACAAAAACGGTGTGTTTTTGCTCACACCCAAATAGGGGCAAATTTGACAAGCTATAATAAAGGATCTGTGGGGTATTTTGAGCTGACACTTCACAGACACATTCTGGGGACACCAGAGACTTATATTACATCTTGTAAAAGGGGCATTATAGGTCTCCTTTAAAAGTTGAGTTGTGAAAATTATGTGATCTAGGACCTTTACACAGTGTGTGCCATTGTACGTCTATGCTTCACAGCCTATGGTGTCTAATCTGACTAAGGACATCAGCATCACTTCATAAGTGTACTCCAAAACAGATGTCAGCAAAAAAAAAAAAAAAAAACTTTTTGTGCACAATTATTTCTGAAGGATCATGTGACACTAAGAACTGGAATAATGATGCTGAAAATACAGCTTTGCATCACAGGAATTAATGAAACTTATATTTAAATGGAAAACAGTTACTTTAAATTGTAATAATATTTCATAATATTACTTTTTGTTACTGTATTTTTTATCAAACAAGGTGAGCAGAAGACACTTCTTTCAAAACACAAATCTTACCCACCAAACTTTTATGTGTTTACATATATGCATACACACACACAAACATTTCTGCATCACAAATCTTTTCCAAGGGTACAACATTTAAGACACCTTGTCTTAATAAATGACAGCAAGCTCAACATGCATGTTTGTCCTAACATTTTTTTCCACCAGAATAACAGCGTATATTGGATTCAATTATTACTCAACATTCTTCTTTACTCAAACTCTTTTGCAAAGGCTGTTGTTGTCAGTCAAAAGCAAGGCTGAATAAAGGCTTCAGTACTCTTACAGCCTGTTCAGCACAACATGTTACAGGCCTACACGTCCATATGACAGTCAACCCAGGGTGGCTTGTTCTAGTCTGTAGCTGTTGGGAGTGGGTGTGAACCATTCATTCATCCGTGCGAGAAGAGCAAAACTAGGCCTGCCAGCGATGAGCTCATTCGTTTAGCCAACGGACTCCTCTCACCAGAACAGATGGGCGATCAGACTGCACATTTGAGCCAGCAGTCTCTCAACTGTAACAAAGCTAGTTTGAAACTTAACCACAACAATTCTCCTTTGTTACACAATTTCAAAACAACTGTATAAATCTAACTGTGTACATGTTTGACTTACAAATTAGGGAAAATCAAGTCTTGGGAAACTGGCAAAACATTTATATTTGGAAAAAATTATGCTCATCCACTCTAGTGTACCTAGCCAACGTTTAAAGTTAGAGGTGTAGGTCCAACTCAAGGACTATCAATTTCAACTGTTTCGTGGGCAGATCCAACAGTGAAATGCATCCAAGTGCCTCTTGTTCCTACCAGTTTTGCACAACCTTGGGGAGCCCGCGCCCACGCCGCCCTGGAGAGCCCTGCCACCTTGACATTCCTGGAAAAGCACTGCGCAAATTTCACATCTACACTTTCATTAAGTTTTAATCCATGCCTGATGTCTGGTCTTAGCATGATGTTTTACAGACTGGAACTGCCCCACAGATCATGCACGTTTTTGCAAATCAGTGCAATGCAATCCTGACACTAAATCTAGTGGGAAGCACATCAACTAAATTTAATTACAATGTCATCAAGTTGATAGTTCAACAAAAGAACCCTCGTACAAAATAAGCTTAAGGGAGAGAGAGAGAGAAAAATAATACATAGCCTAAAAACTAAATTTGCAATGCAAAATGATTGAATAATGAATTTCCAATAGCAGCATAATCAGAACTGCTTTGACAGATGTCAGACTCTGTGTGAACTTGTCAATGCAAATCTAAAACTCAGTCAGGGGAACATTTTTAAAAGTCCAGCATAAAAAAAGAAAAGTGCATGCAACTGGTTTCAAGCAAAATGATAACGAGAGAAGAAGTGGGGCTGGTGCATAGCACTGTGATTGAATGAACAAATCCAAGCAACAAAAGAAACATAATTACAATACTCGGAAAAACAACAGTATACATGTTTACAACAAGTATAAATGCATCTTACCAAACCATGCCGTATGCACCTTCTCCAATGTACGAGAGGTTGCTGTAGCGCGGCCCGACATCGAAAGCCTGACCGCGGACCAACTCGGCACCGGATCCAGGGTTCGGGCCGCCGCCAGCAGGGGCAGATACCGCAGCTGTCGCCATTGCTGAGAAACTGGGCTGCCTTTACACGGACAACAAACGCGCTTTTCTTACCCAAAGCAGATTATAAAGCTCAGGAAAAAGCTCCTATGTTGAATAAACACGGCAAGAGGCAGTATAAACGACGTGTTTTAACGAAACCGAGGACTTTGAGTCAGAGTGAAAGGAAAAAGACGGCTGAAACGTTGTTGACTGGCATATAGATAGTGATAGTAACCTGCGCGTGGCGTGTTCAATGGTGAGACTGACTGCAGGCAGCAGCGGTAGAGAGCGAGAGTGTTGCCGCAGGAAGTAACGGAGCAGATCACGTGGGCAGGGAGCGGAGAGTGGTTGCCATAGAGATAGAAGTTACACTTTTCTTCTCAAGAGGTTCAAAGATGCCTTAATTTACAAAGTCAGACGAAGATAATCTGTTGATAAATCGGGATTTGGGATATGTAGGTCATCCTGATTTTACAAAATTGTGAATCTAATGTACTTATTAGGAAATTATAAACAGATCTATCATGTTGGGGAGACTATATGTAACACGAATTGAGTTCAGTTTAACCACTTATAAAAGAGCTAAAGGTGACAGACAGAATAAGTCTGTGTGTACAAACAAAGTATTTACAGGACAAAAATCATTTGATTTGCGTTAAATGTATGTACCAGAACTGGTCGTCGCTCAACGGGTTCTTGTGTTTATTTTTATATTCACTTTTATATAACATCTATATTTTATATTTTTATTTAACATCTACTTAAAACTTTCATATTAATGTTAAAAAAGCTAGGAAAAGTTATGTCTAAGCTGGTCGTTTGAAGTCCGAGTCCTTCGAAGGATGCAGTTTGTGTATCATTTTATTGGATCCGTGCATTCGGTCTTAAAGTGACAGTAACCTATAAATACCTGCTCCTGTCCAAATACCCACACTTGCGGTCTTTGCATATTGCCACTTGTCTTCTTACTTGACGTATTTCCTGTGTAGAACTTTTGATTACCCAATAGTGTTATAGTGTTGCAAAAATGCAAGTGTTTATGGAGCTTTATTTTGATTTTCAATACTTTGCATTTTAAAATAAACTTCAAAATGTCTGTTCAGTAGTCCCTATGTAACAGAAGACCAAATTTAAAATTGCGGTGCTTCTAATTGATAAAAAGCAGTTGCAAATGTTGTACAAAACACACATAGCTACTCATCTTTGCACCAATAAAATGTGCAACACTTTATGTTTTACTACCAAATTATATTACATATATTACATATATTATGTATTAATATATATTACATATTTATTATGTAATATATACATATAATAATATATTAACTTACTGTGAAATGTTTTCCTCATGATTTCGGGGCATGTGAGTTCCTAATCATGATGCATGATGGGATACACTTAGCCTTGAATATGGCTCCGAAGTGGTATTCGAAATAGTGTGGATTTAGTGTGCATTAAGGGCACTGCACTTTGGCATTTTTAAGACATGTGACAGTATTGCGCACTTACTTCCTGTCGCGTGCACACGCTTTCAAGTGGCCAAGACCGCAAGTGTGGGTATTTGGACAGGGCAATTGTCATTAAAGGGATGGTTCACCCAAAAAATTTAAATTCTGTCATTAATTACTCACCCTCGTGTTGTTCCACATCCGTAAGACCTTCGTTCATCATGTTGCTGTCTGTCTGCGCGATGTGACTATAGAGCAAATACCACTTTCAAGGTCCAGAAAGGTAGGAAAGACATCATTACAGTAATCATGTGACTCCAGTGGTCTAACCTCAATTTTACGAAGCGCCGCAAGTGCTTTGTTTGTGCAAAAAAACATAATTTACCTCTTTACAAAAATATTTATCTGCAACAAGCGTTCATGAGGGCACCATGGCACATGCGTTTTGTGTTCACGCGAGAGCTGACATTGTTTCGTGAACATTCTTTGGATAATATTATTTTGTGAATAATGTGGTAAATTATGTTTTTTGCACAAACAAAGGACTCACGTGGCTTTGTAAAATTGAGGTTAAACCACTGGAGTCACATGGAGTATTTTAATGGTGTCTTTACTACCTTTCTGGACCTTGAAAGTGGTAGTTGCGTTGGATCTCTATGGAGGGACAGAAAGCTCTCAGATTTCATTAAAAATATCTTCATTTGTGTACTTAAGATGAACAAAGGTCTTACAGATTTGGAACGACATGAGGGTGAGTAATTAATGACAGGATTTTCTGGGTGAACAGAATTTCTGTTTTTGGGTGAACTGTCCCTTTAAAGGATTAGTTCACTTTCAAATTAAAATTTCCTGATAATTTACTCACCCCCATGTCATCCAAGATGTTCATGTTTTTCTTTCTTCAGTCGAAAAGAAATTAAGGTTTTTGATGAAAACATTCCAGGATTTTTCTCCATATAGTGGACTTCAATGGAGCCCAAACGGTTGAAGGTCAAAATTACAGTTTCAGTGCAGCTTCAAAGCATTCTACATGATCCCAGACGAGGAATAAGGGTCTTATCTAGAGAAACCATCACTCATTTTCTAAAAAATAAATTTAAAAAAATTATATAAGTTTTAACAATAAATGCTCATCTTGAACTAGCTCTCTTCTTCTTCTCTATTAGAATTCCGGCAGTGTAGAAACTGCTAAGTGTATTACTGCCCTCCTCAGGTCAAAGTTTGAACTAATTATACAATATGCTAGTGCAAGTATATAACATGACAATTTAGTTCAAACTTTGACCTGTGGAGGGCAGTAATACACTTAGCAGTGTCTACACTGCTGGAATTCAAATAGAGAAGAAGAAGAGAGCTAGTTCAAGATGAGCATTTATGGTTAAAACGTATAAAATGTAAAAAAAATTTTTTGAAAATGAGCAATGGTTTCTCTACATAAGACTCTTATTTCTCGTCTGGGATCGCTGTAAACTGTAATTTTGACCTTCAACCGTTTGGGCTCCATTGAAGTCCACTATATGGAGAATAATCCTGGAATGTTTTCATCAAAAACCTTAATTTCTTTTCAACTGAAGAAAGAAAGACATGAACATCTTGGATGACATGGGGGTGAGTAAATTATCAGGAAATTTTAATTTGAAAGTGAACTAATCCTTTAAGTTAATTAAACAACAAAACACAACTTTAATCTATATTTAATTTTAATATATAAATATATAAATCTCTGTATAAAAACAGTGAACACTACAATGTTATTTTACATTTAGGCCTAATTATTGCATGTCTGTACCTGAATACACTAGTTAGACCTTACTTTATTTCTGACTGTTATATTTACCTATGCTTGTAATAAGTGTATTTGATCTTATTTTTTATTGACTGCTCACTTGCCTTTAATAATTTTTGAGCTTTATTAGTTAGGCTAGTAGTTTTTTCTATGGTATCAAAGTACACAAAATGTGCTTTAAATAATAAATGGAAAGTATAATAGGATCCGAACCGTGAGTTTTGTGATTTATTGAACCGCTACTCAAAGAATATATTTAGAGGATTTGAGATCTACAATTTGATCATATTCTTTACCCAAGACTTCAGTTTAGCTCTGTAGCCATTTTGTTGTGACTGTACTATCGTGCCTGTACACATTTTTCTGTGTACTAGGTTTGCTTTATCTGAAATGCTAAATCTTAAAGCACTCTGACATGTTTTCTCATGAGAGTGTAAGATCCTGTGAAAGGAGACCATGCGACTAAAGAGCATTGGTTTACTTGTGCTAACCACACAGAGACAGCTAAACTAAAACTGTCAAATGTGACAACTGCTAGTGCAGTTGAAAATGTTGAAAAAAAAAAAATGTAGACACCAAACTGATGTGAAAAGTACTTTATTCACGTTATGCGAGATTAAAGCCCAATGTTTGTATAATTGGTTCCAAGTCCATGAAAAGATGCATAAGAAATCTTCCCAGAATTGAAGCACACACATTCAACTATTATGTTTTAACAGACATAAAATAAGTCGCTGACATCAACATTACGACACGCGAGAACATTTAGGTACATGATTCACTGTAGTACTGTATACTCAGTGTGGAATTGGTATTAAAACTTCACGAAACGTTACTTGTATACAACATCAGTAGTAAGGAGACAAAGTTAGGTCCAAAAACAGTCAGATCCCTTAGGTTTATCAGTTAAGTTGACTGTACAAAAATGATTCAAAGCAGATTCTGAAAAGTACATTGAGATAAGGCACTTTATCATGTACTGTGAGAGCTGATACAAATCCATGTGTTCCCTATGTTCAGTTTTTAGTAATACAAACAGCAACAATTACAAAATGTCCTGTGAAAAAAGATGAAGGCAAACAGTCTGTATAAAATTGCACACCAGCACAAAATCTACTGGTATATTCGTTCAAGATTTCTTTATCTTTCCTTTCTACTAGACAAAAACACAAGTAGTCCTCAAGTCCTCAAACCCTTTAAAAATCCAACATTAATAATAATACTTAGTACAGCAAATGCATTAGAGGTCAAGAGCAAAACACATTTTGAATGAACAGTTTCATTTGGCACTACTGTGAACATATAGGAACATATAAGGAATATTTGGAAGTTATTATGAAGAATGTTTCAACTGCCCATGCAATGAAAGTCAATGGGGTCCAAAACAAAATTTTTCAAAATATCTTCTTTTGTGTGCCACAGAAAAAAGAAAGTCATTCAGGTTTGGAACGACATTAGGCTGAGTAAATGATGACAGAACGATGACATTATGAGCAAAAATAAGGCATTGCGCATTTAACATAGGGGAAAACTATAATGAACCACTATGATGTCATAAAATTCCCATCAATGGCGCATCCCATTTCCTATTAATGAACTCAGCGCTGATTCTGTGCATAGATTTTTGGCTTTTACAGTCACTGACAATTACAAAACAGATACAAAGGTGGAAAACAAACAAAATACATATTACATAATTACCATCCCGTATCTAAAATGGAAGAGCAATAAATTTTTTTGTCAATTCTGGGGAAATAACACCATATTTAGAGGTCCAAAAGTCTGAGAATTTAAAATTCTTAAAAAAAATAAATAAATAAAAGGTAAAAAATTAATACCTATTTGGGGTTAATGAGATTTTTTATTTTATGGTTTTAAAAAATTTATATTTGTATTCAGCAAGGATGCATTAAATTGATCAAAAGCGTCAGTCAAGAATTTTACAATATTCATATATTCAATAATTTCATATAAATGCTGTTCTTTTAAAATGAAAAAATTTATCATGGTTTCCACAAATATTAAGCAGCACAACTGTTTTTAAAATAGATAAATCAGCATATTAGAATGATTTCTGAAGGATCATGTGACACTGAAGACTGGAGTAATGATGCTGAAAATTCTTTGCATTATAGGAATAAATAACATTTTAAAATAGAAAACAGTTATTTTAAATTATAATAATATTTCACAATATTACTCTTTTATCAAACAAAAGCATCCTTGGTGAGCAAGATACTTCTTTCAAAAACATTAAAAAAAAAAATCTTTCTGACCTCAAACTTTTGAATGGTAATGTCCAGATTTTCATTGTGGTCTCAGACTGTAGGATGCCACTGTATATTGTGGAAAACTTTTAAATAACATGCTTTGTAAGGTAATCTCAAGCACTTTTTTTTTTTAATTAAAATATAGAATGTATAGGACTGAACCTACCAGGGACAAACCAGACATTTTCCCCATACAAACACCAAATCAACATAACACTCTGTCTTCACCTTCATCGTATGGTATCCATTAGGTTAGCTATATTCTTGGCCTTATCACATTATAGTGACTGTGCTACTATATCAGCTACTTGTCACGAGGCTTTCAAAATATTGAGCGGCTGTAATATTAGACGACCTGCTGCATGCAGGACGTGCGGTTTGCAAAGTCTGGCTATGATAACACAACACCAACACGCACATGCCAGTATTAACACTGATATTTAAGGAAAAAAGGCACTGCAACAAAACGAATAAGGAAATGATATGCATAAATAAAATACTGTACATTTCTAAAAAACTACAGTAGCGTTCAGCAACCGAGAGAGTGATCTTGGCAAAGTCAGACTCGTAAAAACACTTTTGGCACATGAAAGAGCGTGTTTGCACAGTACAGTACAGCCATAAATATATATATTTTCAAATAAATAACAGTCTTAAAAATACTAACCACCTACAACACTGGATAAGTACATCTGCTGACAGAACTGAAGGCCTTACGGGCGATTTTTTCATTACTGGATCCAGTGTGGTCCGAAACGCAATGCAATACTGTATCTGTTAAGACTTTTCACATTAGTTTTCTCTTCCTTGTAACAGTCATATCAAATAGGGAGCGCAACTATCAAAAACGATCTGATCGCATTTCCTTTACACATCTCAAAGGTATTACATAGTTTATGAGATATTAAGCACCAGTAAATGTAAATATAAGCTGTTAAAAACAAGGCAAATAGTTAAAAGATGGAAACATCTTGTAAGGCAAGTTCAGACTTAGCAATAAAGAGAGTTAATAAATGACCAAGGATCAGACATTCTTGTGGAAAAAAAAAAAGGAAACGCCTTTCACTGGCGTTCAATGCTTTCTTCTGAATGCATGAATGGACTCGTTTTGGATGACCTCAACAATCGCATGTTTTTTCAAATTCAACAACTCATATCATTCGAGATGGTGAAAAGACCATCAGCTACTAATGAGTTCTATCATGTACAATTTCTTCCTATTAACCCCTTTCAGACCACAGTGGCTGCAGCCGTAGCTCCTCCTTCCTCTGTTCTGGAGCTCGTCTCGTGGGTCAAAAGATGCTTCGGCTCCTTCAGGAACACCAGAAGAACTGTGATGTTATCACTGGATCCAGCAGCTTTCGCCTGGGCCACCAGACTCTGGGCCACGTCCTCCCCTGAGCCTCCGCCCTCCCTCAGAGCTTCCTGAACCAGGCCCGGTACGTCACCAGGCCGAACCACGTCAAAGAAGCCGTCACAGGCAAGGAGGATGTAATCTTCATCCCCGTTCAGCTGGACCGACGAGCTGTCAGCTTCATTTGAGACGTATGGCTTCTGATCAAAATCACCTTTAGAGGATTAGAAAAAGATATATATAAAATCTGATTTTACTAACTTGATATTAGTCAATTAAATATTATATATTAAATATTATAAATACTATAAATAACTACTACGTTACTATAAATAAAACTACAAATTTAGACACTCTTTACAAATAGAAGAAAATTAATCCATTTAGCTATAAATAGAGCTGGGTAATACAGCTAAAAATATACATATACTGTATACAGTACACTACCGTTCAAAGGTTTGGGGTCAGTAAGAGATTTTTTTTAAAGAAATTCAAACTTGTATTCAGCAAAGATGCATTAAATTCATCAAAAGTTACAGTAAAGACATTTATAATGTTACAAAAGATTTCTATTTAAGAATCCTGGAAACAAAATCCTTTTGTTTCCACAAAATTATTAAGCAGCACAACTGTTTTAATATTATTAATAATAATAATAATAATAATAATAAATGTTTGTTTTTTAAACAGCAAATGATTTTTGGATGATCATGTGACACTGTCTGGGGTTGAAAATTGAAAATCATTGAAAATGATGCTGAAAATTCAGCTTTGCCATCACTGAAATAAATGACATTTTACAATACAACATAAAATAAATATAAATATAAAATATATCTCAATATTTTTCACCATTTATCCTGGTATTTATGTATTTGCCCTGAATTACTTAATTACTTTTTTTAAATAATAGATTCAAAATGTTAAATGCATGTAAGAATCTAGTTTCCCCACACTGTTTTTCACTACATGAATTAAAAATGTACAATATATACACCAATAATCAGCAATATTTACCTACATATATTTAATTAACACATTTTAGTAAATGAAAAGCAATTACTGAATCTGAGTTTTGAACTGATACACTGAACAGTTTAAACTCATACATAAACATGAATCCTTTCCTGCTACTGAAATTTAAACCAGAGACACTATTAAAATGTCCATCTTATTACTTAATTAACAAATAAAAAGCACATTAAAATCACTGAAATTCACATTGTTGAATATTCAATATAATCGCCCAGCCATACTTGTATTTAAGGGCTGGTTCACACAAAATGCTTTTTTGCTGTTAAAAATGCGAGACGCAGGTCAGTGGAATAAAAAAAAAAGGTCTGGAGATGTGTTTTTTTTAAAAAGTTGAACTACTTTTAACTTAAGCACTGCGTTTAGAATGCCGTGTCATGAGCGAGATGCTGCAAAAGATGTGAGATGTGAGCACAACGGTTAAAGATGCTCAACTAGTGCGTGCTTACATTGAAAAACAATGAAGAAGTAGTGCAGTCCCAGACAGCAACATAGTGTCGGCCCAAATCTGGGCCGACACTATGTCGCTGTCTGGGGTGGAATGGACAGCGACATACATTCTGTGTGAAATAGCCTTAAGTATATTTTTTTGGTTTGCTGTTGTTTTAAGGCTGTGAGACATTCACCTATTGCTCTGGAAACAGCGTAGGTACCATTTACTCGCCAACAACCCATGAAAGCGATGCATCCACCCAGATCCTCAATCCTTTTCTTCTCATCCTGCACACAAGCACAAACTTTCAGGAGACAAACTATAATGAAATAGGACAAAGAAAACCTCTATATTTACCTAAATTCAAAATCTCTTAATCTTTTGTATAACTACTGCGTGCAAAATATGTTCGGAAACACTGATTTGAAGTCAGTCAGTGACTCTCTAAGGATCATTCTGATGCTTTTGGCATTCAGTCGCAGTAGTACGTATGCAGCTTACAGCGCTAATATTGATTTGGCATGTGGTCAGCAGTCAGTTCCTCTGTCTCACATTTCAGCTGCTCACAGAGAACAGATGAGCATCTGATACGGTCTTGTGGTTCTGTCTCTATTGGTCAGCAGTGGCTTGTACTGTCTCGTACCTCTCTCTCCGGTTTGTGTGGGTCCATTAGGGTCACTGGTTCGCCCTGTCGAACCAGCATAGCTTGAGAGTCGCCCAGCCAGGAGACGGTCAGGCGATCAGAGGTCAGTAAGACGGCCACACCGGTGCTGCCGCTGCGCAGACGCTAAAGAAGACATGAACAAATGAATGATTAGTTTGCCATCCTGTGGTCGCTGGGAGTGTGCTACATTATTGTTTTTTATAATTATGATTCTCATTACTGTAACAGTAAAAGTTAATTATATTAAAACAGTACTGTGATCAAATGTATTTTTAAATCAGCATAAACTGAACTTAGTAAAAGCAAATACTACCACCATTTACAAATACTAATGCTGTCAATCGATTAAAACTGAAATTTAATTACGTCAAATAATTTAGCAAATAAATCAATTCATTTTTATTGTGGAATTATGTTAAAATTAACTGCACTAAATTAAATAATGAATTTAATAAAATGTAATAGAATTTAATTATTTAAATTCTTTAATTGGTTTAATTCATTTCAATTATTTATAATTTTAATGGGTCCAAAAAATATTTATTTACCAATTTATATTTAAAACTTACTCTACTACCCTACTAAAAAATGTTACTCTGTAAAGATACTTCATTCAATGAATTTGGTAAAATTTAAGGCTTTCATAAAATTAAACATTTTCATAAAAAATTGATTTTTTTTGTTTTATTGAGCAGTATTAACTGGTCCATATAAACTATCAAGTGCACGTCAATTATTATCAGTAAAATGAATTCTTGTTTACTGTTCGTGTCAATGAAACAGAAAGTGCTTACTCATATCTGTACCTGTGGAGGCAGGCAGAGACGTGCAGCAAGCCTGCACCATTTCTTACCATGTATTTAACCACAAGGGGGAATATGGACTATATTTATCTGTATTTATTACAGTGTAGGAACATTAGATGCACATAACGGTTGCATCTTAAGAAGTGGGAGAGGTGTGAAAAGATTTCTTTCCATCGTGAATTTCCACAGAATGCACCAGCTTGACAAATAAGGGGAAAGACAATCTAACTACTGAAACTGATTGTGCTGTGTTTTCAGAAGCCGATATGCTGATAAAAAAACCTGTTTAAAGGAAAACAACTGTACAGTTTGAAGAAAGCCAACACATTGGCTCACATTGGCCAACACACCAGCTTACTGAATGATGGTTTTAAGAAGTGCATGTTTAAAAGGGGTTTTGTTGTTTTGTTTATACGATGCACATACAGTCTGGTTCAAAAGTCTGAGATCACACAAAAATCTGCTATATGTTTTTAAATGTATTTAAAGTGCCCCAATTATGCTATTTTAAAATGTTCCTAATTTTGTGTTAAAGGTCTCCAACAATAGGTTGACATGCATCCAATTTTAAAAAACACATTTTCTCATAATATACATTGTACATCATCTCATTTCTCAAAGAGTCTGAAAACGGTTCATTCAAAGATTCGTACTCACTAAACCCCTTCTTTCCGAGAGCATGAACTCTGCTCTGATTGGTCAGATGGTCCAGTCTGTTTTGATTGGTCTACCGCTTACAGCGCGTGGCAGAAACAAAACTGCCATTACCTGAATACAGCTCTAGAGGCTTCCACAGTGATACGAACAGGCGTCAGTTTTACCATATCAATTCCAGCCTGAGTCCTCATCCTTTGGAAGTGCGTGCGAAGTGTATTTGGTTTCACACTGTAGAAAACAGCATCTTCTCAACATGTCGACAACGCAAACCAAACTCTTCCAGTCTCAGCTACAACTTGTGTTTGAGGGCGGGTCAAAGTAGACATTCTTCTTGTTCACGGGCAGCCAGTAAAGACCACAGGCTGGCACAATCTTACGTAGGTATGTAACAGGAAATGAGTCTGGAATTGCTGACGACTCATTTCGGCAGTTCAGAATCGGTTCTTTCTTTAGAGAGACACTCACTGATTTTTTAAACTTTGCAGACATTTTACATTCTCAAACAGCTATATTATGCACTGCATGAAAGGTAATATTCGAAAAAGCATAATTGGGACACTTTGAAACAAGAAAAATAATTTTTTTGGATTAAAAAAAGGTAAACATGAAAATTATGTTTTAATATTTTAAATTATTAAATATGTTGTAAATATTCAAGAGATATTTAGGTCACTTATCAAATAAGCAAATTTGTGCTGTTGAGCATCTTAGTATGTTCCGAAATAGGGTTATTATAGTTTATAGTTATTATAGTTATAATTATAATTAAATTTCATTACTTGAAATTAAATTAACGTTAACTGGCATAAATTAAAATATATAAAACTTAAACTTATTTTATTTGACCTAGTTACCAAGAAAACATTTCTCATTTTAATTTAGTTTGATGTACTAAAATAACTAAAACTGAAATAAAAATTAATAAAAACTATGCACACATATTTAAAAAAAAAAATACAACAAAATTACTAAAACTTTAACTAAAGTAAAATGAAAATGGAAAATATAAAAATAAAACTAATTTTTTACATTTAATTTAGCACTCAAATTGATATGCTGATAATATAATTTGTAATTTACAATTTTTTTTTAATAAATTAGAAAAATGCAAGCATTAATGTTTTTTAAAGAATTTTAAACAAAGATGTGGCCTAGTGGTCTCAGACTTTTGAACCCCTAAATATGGTGTTATTTCCTCTATATTGACAAAAAATTGCTCTTCCAGTTTATATATGGGATGGTAATCCTGCAATATGTTTTTTTTTGTTTTCCCCCTTTGTATCTGTTTCGTAATTGTCAGTGACTGTAAAATCCAAAAACCTATGCAACTGACTAGTGGTCTCTTTTGATTGTTCTTCTTACCTCTCTCTTGGCTTTGATCTTGAACATGTCATCTGTTTGTTTGAAGCTGCTTTTGAAGGCTGCGGCTGCATCGCTTTTTAGCGCCTCCTGCTGGCTCAGTACGATATGCAAGTGAGTGGCAGCATATGTGGCAGCATCCACCCCTCCATGTCCATCAAACACTGCGAAATACTCTCGATCCACACCATCCTGTAGAAGAGAAACCGAAATCAGAATCATACCTCAGACACAATTTTGGTCCATGCAGAAAAGTCATTAAAGACAGCATTAAATAAAAACTGACCCCATTTACTTTCAATGATAGGGAACTATGCATATTGGTTGGGTATGGTATTTTATGGTATGGTATGCACATAGTTGGTTAAATATCTACCCATGCACCCCTAAAACTGATCTACACAATGCAGGTCTTCATTCAAGGCTTGAGGATATATGTGGCAGCCTCACCTTCAATCCCAGAAGCTGATTAAACTCTTTCAAGATCATGTGACGATCCTCCATCTTCCTGCGAGTGTTTCGAATGGCATGAACAGAGCAGCTGTGTGTCCTTGAAGAGGAAGAACCAGGATTGGGCAGCTGTTTCTGCCAGGCCACACCCACCTCTCTCAATTTATTTAAAAAAAGGCGCTGCAGTGGCTCAGACTGCAACACTGAAGACACATACACTCATCATGATGCTACACTGTTTGAACAGAAGTTCTTAGAAATCATACATTTAGATTGAAATAATGTAAAGAGTCAACAACACAGGCATGAACTTTTCCCAGGAGAGAGAAGTTTTCAAACA
The DNA here is from genome assembly GCA_003731715.1 of Anabarilius grahami. Taxonomy (NCBI): domain Eukaryota; kingdom Metazoa; phylum Chordata; class Actinopteri; order Cypriniformes; family Xenocyprididae; genus Anabarilius; species Anabarilius grahami. Next base: position 1,701,021 of record RJVU01073134.1, read on the forward strand.
TAATGTAAAAACCATACCTTCATGTACTACTTTTGTTTGAACACTAGAGGGCGACGATGCCACTCGGAGCATTAAAGGTGCAGTAAGCGATTTCTGAAAAACTGTTGAAAGTGGATCAGACTGAGCAAAGCCACTTGAAGCCAAGCCTGCAACCTTAGCCAAAAGGAGAGGAAGGAAGACCAGAGGCCTTTCTCTTTTTTTTCCAATGGATGTCAATGGAGGAGAGGCTTCACTACGCTGAATAAACCACTTTTGTGAGGAAATGGCTTATCATTTAATGAATTGACAGCCCATCGGCTAATCTTCAACATGTTTGCTGTTAAAAATTCATTTTGGATTGATCTATTTTTAGAGTTTACACAGATTTTTTTTTTAAATGCTGCTTTATAAGAGAAGTCAATTGCGCGACAGGTATGATTCACTTCTCATTCATTTCTATTGTATCCGCAAACTGTCGCACAACTCTGAATGAAATTCAATGATGTCAAGGTTGTAATGTGATTGGTTATCAAGGCACATGTGATCCAAGTTAGCCGTTACTCTCTCTCCAATGGTAAGAACCATAGACCCCCTCATCTCCCAATAATAAGACAATCTTTGGGACCGGGCACCACAACACACTTGTAGCCAATCAGCAGTAGGGGGCATGTCCACTCATGATGGGGGAGGAGAGAGAGTGAGCAAGAGGGTGATTTGAAGAAAGACTGTAGAAAGAGAGATGGCTGAGAGACATTACAAATGAGAAAAGATCAGAAAAATATGACTGGAAAAAGAGGGCCCGCGTTAATATTAAGAGGTTTCCAGCGCTGGAAGAAATAAGCGGGAAGGCCTGAAAATGGATGGCGAGGTTGAGTTGTTTCTGTTCCATATGTGAGTAACATTGGTTTTGCTGTTTCACAGAGCCAATATATGTTGTTGTAATGTTAGCTATAGTAACAGGACAGTTTTGAGTGTCATGGTTTGTCTGGAGCTTGTGCTGCTGGTGACTAACAACCAACTCTTGATTGTATATACTCGTGTACTGTGTTCATTTTTTGTTCTTCTTAGTCGTTCGTTGGTCATCTTCGCTTTACTTTTCGAGAAGCTTTATTTTGCTTTGCTTCATCTATAATAAAGAGACATCCACTCTCTCATTGCATGTTCGTGCATTTTGGAGGCGGAGCAATGAAGGGAGGGGTGTGTGTTTCTCAGTGTTTCTAAGAAATCGATTACTACACCTTTAAATTTTCATTGTAAATGACTAATATTTATTCATTCATTTTAATTAGGATTTTCTGCCTATTAGTCACTGGTGTTTATGATCCAAAGGCTACTGAATATTTATTATTTTTCTGTCTTGTTTTCTAAATATAACTTGGTCAAGATGGAAAAATAATAATGCATGGCCTCTGCAGACTGTGTGTGTGTATATATATATATATATATATATATATACACACACATACACACACACACACAAAATACAATAACCCAAAATATAAACAGAAAAGAAGAAGAATCAAATCAAGTGAATCACTCACAAACAACTCCCTGTTCATCCTCTGGTTGCTGTTCAGGATCTTTGGGGCAGTAGTGAGGTGAAAGGTCACCTTTAAGCAATTCAGTGACAGCAGCATTGCACATCGCTGCACTCAGCCAGGATGGGGCATTTCTAAAAAAATAAAATAAAATAATAATAAATCTCATATATATCAACAGTGTGACAGTAACACACACACACACTCAAGTAACTTATATTACCATTCAAAAGTTTCAGATGAGTAAAACATTTTTTTTTTTTTGAAAGAAGTCTCTTATGCTCATCAAAGGCTACATTTATTTCAGACAGTAATATTGTGAAATATTACTACAATTTAAAGTAACAGAATCCTATTTTAATATATTTTAAAATATAATTTATTCCTGTGATCAAAATCAAATTCCTTCAGTGTCACATGATCCTTCAGATATCATTCTAATATAATGATTTGATACTCAAGAAACATTTCTTATTATCACTGTTTAAAACAGTTGTGCTGCTTAATCTTTACTGTCACTTTTGATCAATTTAATGTATCCTTGCTAAATAAAAGTATTAATTTCTTTGAAAAAAATAATAATTTGAACAGTAGTGTACATAGAGCATGTTTAGGTAAAGTACAAATTTGGTTGACTAGAAATGTAAATAAATGTATTAAGATATGTTCTCTAAATCATACAAACTGCAGAGTAAAAAGCACATCTTGCACTAGTGAATTCGTTCTGTTTTTAGATTAGATTTAGCACTTTGCCTGCTGGAGCAACAAGTGGCAAATGTCCTGACCACCCACTCATAACAACACATCTATTTAAAAGAAGCATTTGGCTGTGTGAGATGTTATCTAATGACATAACAGAGAGGTTGTCGGAAAAGAAACTCCCTTTTGTCCTACTTGTCAAGGGCTGCGGTAACGTCATGCCTCTCTGACCTATATCATATCACGAAAAGGGTTAAACCTGACAAATCTGCACTGTGCAGACATCTGCATTCGGCACAGCTTCCAACAAAGAGGAAATGAAGTCTAAATGTCAGGAAGTGGGTATAACAATAGTGATTCCACAGACAGGAAGTCTGCCCTGAGAAATGCGTCAGGGGAGAGAGAGAGAAGGATACAGAAACAGATAAAACAAAAACTCCATTGTTAATTTAAACTTTAAAACTTCTGCACCAATGCTTTCACTTAATGCTGGGATTGCCACTGATAGTACACTGGAAAAAAGCATCAAATCTCTTAATCAGCTCATAGTGCAACATGCTGACCTGGGGCAAATACTGTCTGCAAATACTGAGAGAGAGAGCAAATGGGAGAGAGAGGCAGGAATGACAGGAATGAGAGAACGCTCCTCCTCTAGTTAAAGAGGACAGGTGTGAAGCAACATTTCAGGCCCAGTTGTGGGACTTTTAAAAATCCTGTAAATGTAAGAACAAATATGAAGCTGTATTCATATCTGAGAGAAGAGTCTGCCATCCAGCAGAAAATGTAAACGCAAATCATTCTCTCTTCTGCAAAAAACCTACATGAGGCGTTTTCAACCAGTGGGCCACAAGGGAGTGCTAGGGAGTTTGTGGAAACGTTTAGAGAAAAACAGTGTAAAAAATGTAAAAAAATAAATAAATGAATGAATAATAAAATATAAGATCTAATTAAATAAATAAATGTATTAAAATAAATAAAAAGTTATTAAAATAAATAAAATGATAAAAAATACATAAGTTCATTGAAATAAAATATATTAAAAAAAAAAAGAGAGAAATGAG
>RJVU01073134.1:1705837-1725150 GCA_003731715.1 Anabarilius grahami
TTATATGACAGTGTGAGCCAATTACAACCATCGGAGGCTGCCCTCTGTCAACATCAACCAATGGCGTGCGTTTGGGGAGGAGCTACCTGTTTGTCCGAACCATAAAAGACAGAGAAAGTTTTTTTTTTTTTTTTTACAAAAGTATACATTTAAATAATCATTAAGCGTAACGAAAGAAAACAGATGCATTGTGATAATACCATATTATCCGTAAAGATGTGACAAGCCACATACTACTGTTCAGGTGAGGAACTCTTTCTCGATTGCAAAATGAAAATAGCAAATACTATTATACATCACCTCACAGAATGTATCTAGTATGCAGAACACTAAAGACATATTACCTACAGATTTTCACGTTTTTCACAAAAACATTACAAACCCAGCAAAACTAAACTTCTTTCAAACTGCAGTGCTTTGCATACATTAAACTTTGGTTAGTTCATTACTGCAAGGATTCATGGTGTAACTCAAGCATGACACTGCAGGCACTGTCGCCATTTGAAACAACCGGGCCTTGAACTACAAAGAGCAACTCGTTAGTTTAATTAACAACATAAAAGAGAACATAGACGTGTATAAACGTGCTGTATATACCTTTGCGGATGGTTGGTGTTGCTTTATGCGCCGACACTCCCTTTTTTCCTGACGAGTGCGGTTTGAAGTGCTCGTGCATGAACGCACGCCCTTTCAGTAACTACACAACAAAAGCCAATCCATCTGCGGAAGTCGCGGTGACAGACAGGAAGTACAAACATAGCGATATACAAGTGACAAGGATGAACGTGTGATGTGCGGAATAGACTTGTCAGAATTGGGTGAAGTCAATCCGTTTGGTTGTCAGATCGAGTTGGCTGCCTGGGCGGGGATAGACCTATCTTATGAATATTAATGCATTCCTTTTAACAGACCAGCCAATGAGCGTCCAGTCATTCACGTAACGTAATTAATATTCATAAGCCAAGGCCTGCCGTTCAAAATGGAAAGAAATGGAAGGTGATTTCTGTAAAAGTGGCACGTTTTTCATAATTTTTTTTCCATTGTATATGCAATGATGCACTAAAATGGACAAATGCCATTGGACAGAAAAAGAAAATACATATATTATTCAATATTAATATTATTGGGTAAATTCAAAATATTAAAAAAACTAAAATGGCCTGGACTTAAACATGACACGACTCAGTACTGTAGTGTTTTTATAAATGTAAGAGCAAAAAGGATGTTCAACATGTAATATTATTCTTAAACATGATGTTGATTGACACTTTTTGTTATATAAATAAAAACATTTTTAATTTATACATTTTCTCGATTTATGGTTTGCATCATGTTGTTCATTATATACTCTGAACATTTCTATTGATATTATGTTAAAATGCATATAATTATAACAAAAGTGTTTGCATTCTGCACTCTGACAGTGGTCTGATAGTGATAGAGACAATATTTTTAGCATGGATGTAACTGAAAATTTCTAAACAATTAAACACCATTTATTAAAATAAATCATTGTAACATTTTTAAGCTTGACGTATATCCGAGTGAAATGAACAAGAAGAAAATTTAGATTTTGTCCATCATGCATTGATTGGAGGGCTTGATGATTGAGGTTTGCTATTGGTCAATCTCATGTGAGTGACAGGTTGTCCCGCCCTCGCACCAGTAAACACGTCATCAGAGAAGAGATGTCACCGCAAGTGGGAGGGGAGGTTATTTAGAATAAAAAAAAAAAAAAAAAAAAAAAAAATGTGCATGGATAAATCATATACAGGTCCTTCTCAAAAAATTAGCATATTGTGATAAAGTTCATTATTTTCCATAATGTAATGATAAAAATTAAACTTTCATATATTTTAGATTCATTGCACACCAACTGAAATATTTCAGGTCTTTTATTGTTTTAATACTGATGATTTTGGCATACAGCTCATGAAAACCCAAAATTCCTATCTCAAAAAATTAGCTTATTTCATCCGACCAATAAAAGGAAAGTGTTTTTAATACAAAAAAAGTCAACCTTCAAATNACAATAAAAGACCTGAAATATTTCAGTTGGTGTGCAATGAATCTAAAATATATGAAAGTTTAATTTTTATCATTACATTATGGAAAATAATGAACTTTATCACAATATGCTAATTTTTTGAGAAGGACCTGTATAATAACATTTCTCAATTTCATATATAATTTATATTAAAAAAATTCCTTAAAAAAACAAAACAAGAACAAAACAAGATTTTGATTTCATGGTGATTTTAAGTCGTTTTGCATAAAAGTGTCTCCTAAATGTATAAGCAGACCAGGGTTGCCAGGTTTGTGCAACTCAAGTAGCCCAAAAATAGCCCAATGTGATTTTCTCCATCGGGCGGCTAAGTTCTCCGCTGAATTTGTATGTCTGGGGGGTGTTTTGGGAGTGTTGGAGCACCAAAATCGTACATACAGACAGGGGTGGAAATCAACCCAAGGTAAACCTTTTTACCCACGGCAACAACTTAAAAGTAGCCTGATTCCACAGGAAAACCGCAGACTTTGCAACACTGAAGCAGACATAAGTCACAAAAACACAGAAAAAACACAGCAGACTCTGTTAAACTAAAACTTTATTGCCATTTTCATCCTTTTAGTTTGCACATTGAGACTAATTAAGCTGGCTTTAATTTTCTACTGCGAGACAAATAAACTTCAAATATTTTATACAAAATAAGCTGCAAGGGCTGCCATTTTATCTTTAGGCTTTTTAGGATTCCCTCTCCCCATGGGCCTCCTCCCTCTTCCCTTCCCTCTCCCTCTGCGGGCTCCTCCGGCCCGGTGCATGGGATGCCGCATGGTCGCATGTTTCAGCTCCACAAGATCCTGGAACACAGGATCGCAAAACACACAACCAGTGTGCTGCGTTTCACCATCGGGCAATGGCGAGCGTGTCTTGTTAAAGTCCACTACAACCAGAGAGGCTTCGCAGGAATCACAGCTGTCCTGGGACACCTGCACTTTATGGGCGTGCTCGAAGAAATGCACCACCACGTTGCATTTGTTGCAGGCCATGCGCCACTTTGGGCCCGAGGTTGGATCGAAGACCAGGACGCCCGTCTCACATTCAACGCACTGACCGATCCCAAGAGAGTTGAGGGAGTGCTGACAGGAAGGGTGGGTGCACTCGTTACAGCCCATCCCTGAAGGAAAGAGAAATTACATAAGGGCTATTCTTTTAGGAGAACTTTTACATTTCTTTTCTTGTTTTTAAGTGTGTTCTTCCTGTTTCAACAAGTGTTAAAAGGTTACATTTGCCAGAATTTCTCTATCTTCGACTTTTCCCCCACCCAGATGTTTTTACTTCAAATTTATAAATTTATAAAAAGCTTAAATTTTTATATTTTATATATTCATTTTAAATACACTACTGTTCAAAAGTTTGGGGTCAGTATGTTTTTGATTGTTTTTAATAGAAATTTCTTATGGATTGAAGCTTGTTTCCACCACTAAATAAAAAAATTTTAAAAAGTAATTGCAACTTTTTATCTTACAATTCTGAATTTTCTTCTTGCAATTGCGAGTTTTTAATCATGCAATTCTGACTTTATATCTCACAATTTTTTCCCCAGAATTGCGAGATAAAAACTCAATAATTTATAAACTTTATAAACTCTTATAAAGTCAGAATTGTTTATATCTCACAATTCTGACTTTATTACTCGCAATTATGACTTTATATCTTGCAATTCTGTGAGATAAAAAGTCGCAATTACTTTTATTTATTTTTTTATTTCATGACGTAAACAATCTTCCATACTTATGCTCACCGAGGCAGCATTTATTTGATTAAAAATCAAATACAGTAAAAAAAAGTAATAATAAAAAAATCATTTATTATTATTAGTAATCATTGTAATATGATTACAATTTAAAATAAACTTTTTTTCCTATTTGAATTCATTTTAAAATGTAATTTATTCCTGTGATCAAAGCTGAATTTTCAGCATCATGACTCCAGTCTTCAGTGTCACATAATCCTTGAGAAATCATTCTAATATGCTGATTTGCTGCTCAACAAGCATTTCTTATTATTATCAATGCTGAAAACAGTTGTGCTGCTTAACATCGTTGGGGAAACCATGATAAGTTTTTCAGAATTCTTTGATGAATAGAAATTTTTCATTTGTAAAAATGTAAATGTCTTTACTGTCACTTTTGATCAATTTATAAAAAATAAAATAAAAAAATCTTTAAAAAAAAAATATTACCACAAACCTTTAAGAATCTAAAATGTATGGACATGTGTTAACATATATGAAACATAGTTTGAAAGGATCCTAACTGAAGAACCACCCAAAAACAAGTTAATTTGAGAAGCGTTTTAGTCTCTCCTACCTTTCTTCATGTCTCTGAAGGGAGGGTTGCTGAAGCAGTATGGACACACAGGGTAGCTTTTGCCACGAGACCCTGAGGTCCAGAGCACCAGCTCAAACTCATCCAGGGGACACTTGAGCTCTTTGTACAGCTTAATGGCTCCGTTCTGAGGTAAACTGTAGGTCTCGTCGCAGTGAGAGCAGTGCAGACGACTGGGTTTAGCCTGGGGATGAATAGAAATGACAGTTTTTAGAATCTAGAACATGATTAATGTTGTGACGATTAATCTGAGTCAACATTTTGTAGTTGTAGAACAAATTTTAGGCACCTTTATTGGAACATAATACTTAAAAAAATTTAAATAATAATATTAATACATTTTTATATATTTAAGAAGAATTATAGAATTAAGAATTATTATGTAACTAATGTTACAATGTTACAATTCATAATTATTAGAGGTGGATAACACAAGTCAGCTATCAGCATTGTCCAGAATTTACCAACTTTACAATTTACCAATATATTTAAGTTTTTCTAACTTGATTTTCCACAAATTTATAATAATTTTTAAATTTATAATCCAAAATGAAGTAGTTACAACAAAGACCTCTATACTGTGTAAAGACTTAGTACATTTGGTTCGAGAAAATCCGCATTAACCTCACTCATGCAAGCAGTGGACATTACAGCCCAATTAACAGGAACATCAGACCAACAGCCTGAGGTAGTACTTGAATGATGAGGGACATTGATGAATCATTTGTGAGTTACATGACATTCAGATGGACACAGGAGAACATTCAGGTAAAAAGCTTCCTTGATGAAGGTCATTTTCAGGTGCACAAGTATAGGCGGAGAGAACAAGAGAGAGATGAGAGTCTGTCTAAAAGCCCAGAGTGCGTCACAGCGGAAAAGAAATAAACCATGTGATTTACGCAACGTGGCCATATGGATGGCAATTAGGATCAAAGTTAGTGTGTAAATGTAGATGCGGGATGCAAAAGCTTGAAGTTTGGCTGCATTACTCTCTGTAATGAATTAACATCACTGACCTCTCAAACTGACATCAGATTTTTAAACAAGGTATTTTTGATGCATTGTGGGTATGGATATGTGAGCTATGATTGGATACACCATTCAAAGGTTTGGGGTCAGTAAAAAAGTTCTCTTTTTTTTCCTTTTCTTTTTTTTGGAAGAAACTAGTACTTTTATTCAGCAAGAATGCATTAAATTGTGAAAAGTGACAGTAAAGACATTTATAATGTTACATTTCTATTTCAAATAAATGCTGTTCTTTTGAACTTTCTATTTAAAGAATCCTGAAAAAAAAATGTACCATGTTTTCCACAAACAATATTAAGCAGCACAACTGTTTTCAACATAGATAATAAAAAGAAATGTTTCTTGTGCAGCAAATCAATATATTAGAATGATTTCTGAAGGATCATGTGACACTGAAGACTGGATGCTGAAAATTAAGTTTTGACATCAGGAATAAATTACATTTTCAAATATATTTAAACAGAATATTTTAAATTGTAATAATATTTCACAATATTTACAGTATTTTTGATCAAATAAATGCAGCTTTAGTGAGGATAGGAGACTTCTTACTTATATATATTCTTACTGTATACATATACATATATTTACACACACACACACACACACATTATATACATATATATATGAACAGTAGTGCTCAATGGTTACTAGAAGCCAAGGTGTGGTAACCTAACACAGGTCAATTGGGCTGGGTCAGGATCATGGATCAAAGCCCAAGACATAATGTTGCAATCCTTTGACTTGAGTGTGCAGAAATGAACTTTGGACCATATTGAGACAAGCATGTTTGGTTAAATATCTAACATTTCTCCATTTTACCCTACTGTTATTAGTTCAAACTAAGAAAGTAGCTAAAACACAATGTCTGTACATGCTAGTTATGATCTGCGTACTGTCAAAACAAAGAGATTGAAACTATAAGAGTCATGCAAAGAGAAATGGACTTTTCCTTGATCTTTTGAATTGAAAGAGTTCAATGCACTATGAAAATACATTTTCTGAACTCAAACTTCATAAAACAGCATAAATTGCGTACATTCATAGCTTTCTGATAAAAGCCAAATTAATACACTACTATTTAAAAGTTTGGGGTTGGTAAGATATTTTTATGTTTCTGAAAGAAGTCTCTTATGCTCATCAAGGCTGCATTTATTTGATAAATAAAAAAACAGTAATATTGTGAAATATTATTACAATTTAAAATAACTGATTTCTACCTGAATTTTTTTTTTTAAATGTAATTTATTCCTGTGATGCAAAGCTGAATTTCAGCATCATTACTCCAGTCTTCAGTGTCACATGATCCTTTAGAAATCATTCTAATATGCTGATTTACTGCTCAAGAAACATTTCTTATTATTATCAATGTTGAAAACAGTTGTGCTGCTTAATATTGTGCAAACTGTGCTAATGTTTTTTTTTTCTAGATTCTCTGATGAACAGAATGTTCAAAAGAACAGCATATTATAAATAATATTATAAATGTCTTTACTGTTACTTTGATCAGTTTAATGCATTTACATGTTAACATTTCTAGAATAAGATAAGGTCCTTACACACCTGGATGTACTTCATGAAGCGACGGCACTTGCCGCAGCGAGAGAGTGGTTTCCCAGTAGCAGCGATGGGAGAGAAGGACACCTCCATCAGTTCATCCATGCCTGTTAAATAAACATTTAAAGCATGTATTAAGAGTGAATAATTAGCTAAACCAAAATTATGTACATTAATTAGTGATTAATAGTGTTAAAATGACCTCTAATGCCAAATTTACACTGCAAAGGTGGCGAGGAAGCATTCAGTTGTTAAATGCGGCTCAGAGATGACAAATGCATTTAAACAGCAATTACAATGATATACTGGTGGGTCGGATATACTATATAGGTGGGTCAGATCAGACATAATTTAGGCAAAATTGCATATTTAAACTGAATTTTAAGAAGACACAAAGCAGCCTTAACTTAAACTATTTTATTTCAGCTAGTTGTCAAGGCTTAACCTGATGTTCTAAAATAACTAAAAATATATAGAATTTTTTATATAAAAAAAATAAAAAAATACTAGTAAAATGACAAAAACACAACAGAATTACTAAAACTTTAAAACTAAAATAAAAATGGAAAATATAAAAATAAAAGATGAATTATGTGCCCAAAGCCTAAATCTAAATGTCAGAGGATTTGGTGTGCAACAGATTCTGAGCATCAGTGACAAATATCATATCTTGTAAAATGTGTGGCCAGTACCGCCACTCCCTATACACAGAGTATGAGTGATCGCGAATTGGAAAGCGAAGGTAAATAGCGAGCATGTATTAAGATGCGATTTCAATACCCCGCATATTGATAGCGGCTCCCTGATGCACATCCCTACTAAAATAAAACTGGTTCATGACTAGGTTTAGTTGGAATAAACCTCACAGAAACACTTTCTGAGTTTCCCTCAGAACGGTCTTATTTTGATTTTTAATTTGGTACAGAAATAAAACAGTAACTAAATCATTTTCATAGGTTTGCTGTATGTGACGTTACCTGCAATGGAGTCCACAAAGTAGTGGAACTTCCTCTTGAAGATGTCCAGAGTGTGCTGTAAGACCTGCTGGAAGTTTGCCTTTCCTAAAGCTATCAGAGTGAGCTGCTTTTCCACAGCACTCCGGATTGTGGGCAGAACCAAATCTGCATCTAAGACACACACAGATGAACAAGGAAAATTATAAGCATATACAAATTAGTCATTTATCTAACACTTTGTTTCAAACTAACTTACTGCACAAATATTACAGATTCAGCTCTGTAAAGTGCCTATAGTTAATGAACCGCCTCTTATAGGGTTTTTTACTACAGGCCAAATTTTTTACTAACTTGGCTACTTACCCCATAGTATGGAAGCTTGTTTCCGCCACGGAATAAAAAATAAAAAAGGCAATTGCGACTTTTTATATCACAATTCTAACTTTTTTTCTCACAATTGAGAGTTCACATCTCGCAATTCTGACTTTTTTTCTCAGAATTGCAAGATATAAACTTGCATCTGTGAGTTATATAGCCAGAATTGCAAAACGTAAACACGTAAACACGCAAATACCTTTTATATTTTTTTTCAGTGGCGGAAACAAGCTTTCATACCATAGACACTACACAACCAGTTAAACTGACACACACCAACGAAATACTTGTGGTTGAAATTTTTCCCCTTACCAATCTTATAGTAACCGTGAACCAGAACAATCCCCAGGTTGGTGGGTTTGAGTTTGCGGCCACTTTCAACCGTCACATAGTTCCTCTGGCAGATGTTGTTAATGTGGACGGGGATGCTGGCATCGGTACCTAGTGAAAGAACCATTTTTATTGCAGTTCACATAATAGTAACTTTCACAATTTTCAAAAATAATAAAAATTAAAAAGAGGTCTGCAATTAAATATTTTTCAAATTAATTTACTCCACTTAAATCTGACTAAATTACCAACCAAAAATAGCAAAATGTCTAAAACATGTCAAACTGTAACCAAACATTCAGGTTGTAAAATTGTGTTTTATCCTGTAATAATATTTCACAATATCAGTGTTTAACTGCAGTTTGGATCAAATAAATGTAGCCTTGGTGAGCATAAGAGACTTTTTTCAAAAATGTAAAAAAATAAAATAAATAAATATTCTTACCGACCCCAAACTTTTGAACTGTATGTTTATTCATTCATGCACTAAAACTTGTAACAACATATAAAATAGCCTATTGATAAAAAAAATATATATATATATATATACACACTACTGTTCAAAATTTTGGGGTCAGTAAGATTGTTTAATGTTTTAAAAGAAGTATCTTCTGCTCACCAAGCCTGCATTTATTAGATTAAAAATACAAACAAAAACAGTAATATTGTGAAATATTATTCCAATTTAAAACAGCTGTTTTCTATGTCAATATACAGTAAAGTGTAATTTATTCCTGTGATCAAAGCTGAATTTTCAGCATCATTACTTCAGTCTTCAGTGTCACATGATCCTTCAGAAATCAATCTAATATGATGATTTGATGCTCAAGAAACATTCATTATTATTATCAATGTTGAAAACAGTTGTGTACAAATTTTTTTCAAAATTCTTCGATGAATAGAAAGTTCAAAAGAACAGCATTTATTTAAAATAGAATATTTTCTAACATTATAATTGTCTTTACTGTAACTTTTGATCTGTTTAACTCATCCTTGACGAATAAAAGTATTGATTAATTTTATTTCTATCCCCCAAAAATAAAATTCTTACTGACCCCAAACTTGTGAACGGTAGTGTTTAATGTTACAAAAGATTTAGATTTCAGACAAATGCTGTTCTTTTGAACTTTCTATTCATCATAGCATCATGAAATAAAAATGTAAATAACTGTTTTCAACATTGATAATAATCATAAATGTTTCTTGAGCATCAAATCATCATATTAGATTGATTTCTGAAGGATCATGTGACACTGAAGACTGGAGTAATGATGCTGAAAATTCAGCTGAGCTCCTGAAATTATAGCATAAAATGAATAATTATGCATGAAACAGTTTTTATAAATCATTGTGCTGTGAATTCTTCATGCATTTGAAACTAATTAATAAAAAAAAAAAAAGTGTTTAATGAAACTGCACACCTAAAGTTACCCAGAGGTGTACAGTGGCAATAAACAGGCCAAGAGGGGGTAAAAAACTAATATAATAAAGTGCACGTTTACATTTACTCTCTTCTGTGAACTTGTTTTCTAAAGAATCTCTTAAGGTTGTGAGCATTAATGAAACGGATCTTACCAATGCCGTGTTTCTCCATGAGTGTGATGAGCTCGGCCTCAGTGAGGTAGTCTGGTGGATTGGTCTGTTTCTCCAGTAGTTTGATCTCGTCCACTGTGAATATGTCTCCTCTCTCACACACCGGCAAGGCCTCTTCCAGCGGAATACCCTGCCAGGGCATCACTTCAGTGTAACCTGAGATGGAGAGAAATATTAATAAGCATCACCTCTCCACTAGAGTATAACTTCTATAAATGGTAAAAGTTAATAAAGTTAATCTGATGATGCACATACCAGCAGAGATGAGAGTCTTCCCGCTGCATGTGAAGCTTTCTGTGGCAATGCTGAAGGAAATCGTGGTCTGCAGGTATTTACAGTCGGGGCTGACCGTCGCTATGAAGTGCCGTGTGATGTAATCATACAGACGCCAGCCATCGCTGCCTGCAGAGAGAAAAAGATAGATGGCCTTTTATAGCGATGCAACTGACGCTGGTAGGTCACGTGATAATGACAGCATAGCGAATGCAGTACATCCAGATTACATTCATACTATATAGAACATACTTTTTTAGCAGTCGTGAAGTAATTACTTATTCAAATGAAGTACCTACTCAAGAGAGTCTGCGATTTTGGATGCAGCCATAGTTATGCTACCATTAACAAGTTAGGGGTCAGTAAGATTTTTTTAAATGTTTTTGAAAGTCTCTTATTTTTAACTAGCCAGCATTTATTTGATCAAAAATACATTAAAACAGTAATATTGTGAAATATTAAAATAAGTATTTTCTATTTTAATATATTTTGAAATGCAATTTATTCCTGTGATGCAAAGCTGAATTTTCAGCATCATTACTCCAGTCTTCAATGTCACATGATCCTTCAGAAATCATTCTAATTTTAGAGGACATTTTTATGATACATTTTTTAGTGTTATTTGATGAATAGGACATTCAAAAGAAAAGCATTTATTTGAAATGTAAATCTTTGTAACATTAAAAAAATGTCTTTATTGTAACTTTTGATCAATTTAATGCATCCTAAAAAGTATTAATTTCTTTAAAAAAAAATAATAATAATTACTGACCCCAAACAATGTGACAATAGTTTTGAACAATATTGTATATACTATATTAGTNAATTAAACTCATATATATATATATATATATATATGTATATACACATACACACACCAGATATGAATCACAGAATGACTCGCGTGTGTTTCATAATCTCTTTACTTGACCTTTCAATATCACACATGTAACACATTAAATGTGAAAATATGCAGTCTGACAGTCATACCCAGCTCGCTCTCAGAGGCGGCTCTCATGGGTGTGATTGGCGGATGGTCTCCTGCGTCCGCTCCTTTCCTTGGCCTATTAATGCCCTCAGAGAGAAGAGCTTTTACCTACATGCACAAACACACACATAACATTTTTTTTATAAGACAATACTAATCACTTTACATCATTTTTTAATGCCATATCAGGATTAAACACTATATAAATAACTAACATAAAATAACAAACAAATAATACAATTAAACTACTTACAAAAATACAATAACATCAACATAAAATATTTCAGTTTAATATATGAATATATGATATTTTTTTACAGACACAAAACAAGGCATCAAATAGGTTTAAAAATAGTTCATCTTAAGATGATCTCATCAGGGTGGAAGAAAGGGCTCGTACTCACCGTTTCACCCCAGAAGGAGCTGTTGGCCTGTTGTTTGAGGGTGCCCTTCAGGTCAAAGTTTTCAGGGTAATGTGTCGTCTCTGTGCGAGGATAGCTGATATAACCCTGTGTGTAGAGACGCTCTGCTATCTGCATGGTATGCTGGGGACCCATTCCTGAGAAATACACAGATAAAATCATATATACAGTCAAACCAAAATGTATTCAGGCACCTTGAACATTTCATTCATTGATACAGTTTATTCACTATAGTTTAAATTTTTTTTAATAAAATATGACAAGAACTGTCAAACAGTTAAACTGTGTCAGAAAAAAATAATCTTAATAAGGTCAGATAACAAATAAGCAAACATGGTCAGATCAAAGTGTCTGAATAATTTTTGGTTCCAAATTTTTATCAATTTTACTAGTAGTCCACTGTATGAAGAATTTTTGGGTATAATATGTCACAGTTTACTTTATTTTGCTATCCTCACTTACATACAGTGGTGTGAAAAAGTACTTGCCCCTTTCCTGATTTTTTTTTTTTGCATGTTTGTCACACTTTAATGTTTCAGATCATCAAACTAATTTAAATATGAATCAAAGATAACACAAGTAAACACAACATGCAGTTTTTTAATTAAGGTTTTTATTATGAAGGGAAAACAAAATCCAAACCCACATGGCCCGGTGTGAAAAAGTGCTGTGGTTTTTCACACCTGAGTTCAGTTTCTCTAGCCACACCCAGGCCTGATTATTGCCACACCTGTTTGCAATCAAGAAATCACTTAAATAGGACCTGCCTGACAAAGTGAAGTAGACCAAAAGATCCTCAAATGCTACGCATCATGTTGAGATCCAAAGACATTCAGGAACAAATGAGAAAGTAATTGAGATCTATCAGTCTAGAAAAGGTTATAAAGCCATTTCTAAAGCTTTGGGACTCCAGCGAACCACAGTGAGAGCCATTATCCACAAATGGTGAAAACATGGAACAGTGGTGAACCTTCCCAGGAGTGGCCGGCTGACCAAAATTACGACTCATCCAAGAGGTCACAAAAGACCCCACAACAACATTCAAAGAACTGCAGGCCTCACTTGCCTCAGTTAAGGTCAGTGTTCATGACTCCACCATAAGAAAGAGACTGGGCAAAAATGGCCTGCATGGCAGAGTTGAAGATGAAAAGATAAACCGCTGCCGAGCAAAAAGAACAAAGTTCAGTTAATGATCCCCAAGACTTTTGGGGATACTCTGTGGACTGACGAGACAAAAGTTGAACTTTTTGGAAGGTGTGTGTCCCATTACATCTGGCGTAAGAGTAACACAGCATTTCAGAAAAAGAACATCATATTTATCAGCAGTAAAATATGGTGGTGGTAGTGTGATTGGTCTGGGGCTGTTTTGCTACTTCAGGACCTGGAAGACTTGCTGTGATAAATGGAACCATAAATTCTGTCTACCAAAAAATCCTGAAGGACAATGTCCAGCCATCTGTTCGTGACCTCAAGCTGAAGCGAACTTGGGTTCTCCAGCAGAACAATGATCCAAAACACCCCAGCAAGTCCATCTCTGAATGGCTGAAGAAAAACAAAATGAAGACTTTGGAGTGGCCTAGTCAATGTCCTGACCTCAATCCTATTGAGATGCTGTGGCATGACCTTTAAAAAGGCGGTTCATGCTCGAAAACCCTCCAATGTGGCTGAATTACAACAATTCTGTAAAGATGAGTGGGCCAAAATTCCTCCACAGCGCTGTAACAGACTCATTGCAAGTTATCGCAAACGCTTTATTAAAGTTGTTGCTGCTAAGGGTGGCCCAACCAGTTATTAGGTTTAGGGGGCAAGCACTTTTTCACACAGGGCCATGTGGGTTTGGATTTTGTTTTCCCTTCATAATAACCTTCATTTAAAAACTGCATGTTGTGTTTACTTGTGTTATCTTTGATTCATATTTAAATTTGTTTGATGATCTGAAACAAAGTGTGACAAACATGCAAAAAAAAAAAAATCAGGAAGGGGCGAGCACTTTTTCACACCACTGTAAATTAACTATAGTGTCCTGCACCCACTAGTAAAAATATATCAAAAATGTATGAATATTTTTGGTTTGACCGTACACTATTGTTAAAAAAAACAGCATTTATCCAAAAACATATTTTTTTTTTACTATTTATTCATTAAAGAATCCTGGGAAAAAATGTATCACAGTTTCCATAAAAATATTAAGCAGCACAAATGGTTTTAACATTGATAATAATAAGAAATGTTTCTTGAGCATCAAATTAGCATATTAGAATGATTTCTGAAGGATCGTGTGACACTGAAGACTGGAGTAATGATGCTGAAAATTCAGCTTTGAAGTTAAATTACATTTAACATATATTAAAATAGAAAACATTTATTTTAATATTTCACAATATTACTGTTTTTAATGTATTTTTGATTTTAAAAAAAATAAAAGCAGCCTTGGTGAGATTTCTTTGAAAAAATGTCTTTGACCCCAAACTTTTGAACGGTAGAGTGTTTACTATTTTCAGTCTAATTATTCCTTTGTGAATAATACTACAATGCTATAAAATTACAGTAATTATTTGACAAAAAGTGAACCATATAAGATTCATGACCATATAATCTGAATTAAATTTCATGACCAGGCATTACTTGCCAAAATGTATACTCTTAAGCAGTCTGCGTAAAGCTGAGTTTTTCTTTCCTTGCTCACTGAAACCCTATTTCTTATGCTTCTTGATTTGTAAATTCACATTTAATATCACAAGGGAAGCAGCCCACCCAAAGCAGAACTGGCCACTCTTAACATCTCCACTGTATTCAATGCCTGAGGTCTCTGCTTGGCTTTCTCTTTCTTTGTCACAGATTCAACCTGCAAAGAAAAGACACATTATAACTCATGCAGTTACACGTGAAGTGCTTTTGCACCGAAATAGGAAATTACATACAAATAATTGAGATACAAACACATACTTTAGCCTCCTTAGCAGTCTTTGCCATATTGACAAACATTTGACCAACATCTCGGTCAAAAACTCGAACGCGGTCCCAGTCCAAGAAAAGTGGGCTGTCCTTCCCTTTAAAAACCTGTGTGCACCAAAAAAGTGGAAAATGTAGAAAAGCAAGTATGCAATGCGATATGATATGATACAAATTTCTAAAATTGGATAAAATTGGTAAAGACCAGAACTGACCTTTGCTTGTACGACCCAATATGCTTCAGGTTTGAAGGACTGGATCTTGTCATGACGTTCCACACAGAACCCCAGTGTGGGAGTCTGACAGGGACCAAAAGAGATCAAGGAGGAGTCCAAATTCCCATATTTTCCCTGGAAGTATTTGGTTTGGAAACTAAAATCCAGAGACAATGATTAAGTGTGATGAATGAGCATTGGTGAGTATAAGTGACATTTTAAAACATTTTAAAAAAATCTTACAGATCCCAAACTGTTCAACAGTAGTGTATACTGCACAAAGCAAGATTGTATTGTAATAGTATAAAAAACAAAAAAACATTCAAAGCACGTCTTTTATAACCGAAAGACCTCTTTCATACCGTGTGAAAGCACAGCCGATCCTAAGGTCCAGTTCCTGACGAGCATCTACAGACAGAGCCTCGTTCTTGTTGGGTTCTCCGAGTCGATTCATGGCGTTACAGATATCTGTGTCTGTGATGGAGCTGAACTTGGCCCGATACACCGTACGCTCATTACCGTAAGACTTGTTCATCACAGGCTGAATGGCATCCAACACCTGAGATGGTACAACACAACACACACAAAAAGAGAAAACAAACACTCAAAAAAGGCCAAACACCTCAGCCCCAGTTATATGGACAAACTTTATTTGTATTTTCTTTCTGTAGATTAATAACAGAAGTCAATTCAGACTCACCTCAAAACAAATGTTTTCTCCTTCTTTGTCACAATCCAACCACAGGACGACAAAGTCACAACCTTTTGCTTCAACCTGTCAACAACAGCAACTTTGTTATTCTAAAAATTTATTAGACTATTGTTAATATAATATAATGTCAAATGTATAACCTGTCAAATGTTTTTTTTTTTTCAATAATTTTTTTTTAATGTTCTTTAAGTCTCGTGTTCACCAAGGCAGCATTTATTTAATCAAAAATACAGTAGAAACAGTAATATTGTGAAATATTATTACAAATTAAAAGAATAAATGAATAAATGAATAAATGAATAAATGAATAAATGAAAAAATAAAAAAACAATTCTATATGAATAAATTTTAAAATGTAATTCATTCCTGTGATGCAAAGATGAATTTTCAGCATCATTGCTCCAGTCTTCAGTGTCACATGATCCTTCAGAAATCATTCTAATATGATGATTTGCTGTTCAAGAAACATTTCTTATTATTATCAATGTTGAAAACAGTTGTGCTGCTTATTTTTTGTGGAAACGATGATACATTTTTCAGGATTCTTTAATCCTTATAGGATTCTTTGTTCAACAAACCACAATTATTAAATTTATTAGCATTTATTAAATAGAAACCTTCTGTAACATTATAAATGTCTTTACTGTCACTTTTGATCAATTTAATTCATCCTTTATGAATAAAAGTATATTATTTTCTCTCTTTTTTTAATCTTACCACAATTGTTGAAATTGTATCATTTCCACAAAAATAAGCAGCAAAAACTGTTTGATGAGAATAATCATAAATGTTTCTTGAGCAGCAAATCAGCATATTATAATGATTTCTGAAGGATTATGTGACACTGAAGACTGGAGTAACGATGCTGAAAATTCAGCTTTGACATCACAGGACTAAATTTCATTTTTACATTTATTAAAATCGAAAACAATCATTTTGAATTACAATGATATTTCACAATATTACTGTATTTTTTGATTAAATAAATGCAGCCTTGCTGAGCAGAAGATACTTCTTTCAAAAACAAGCTTTACTTCATTACAGAAGGGGTCATAGATTTAAATAAATTTATAATTGAACATTGTTGAAGCAATGAATTTTGGAAGATTAATGTCATGATAATCATTTTATAATAATTTTTTATTCTAGAAATACTATATTATTTAATATATAAATTTAATCATTTCTTTGACATGCTTGGAACATAAAATAAAATCATCAAATTTGACTTTATGTTGTCTTTAAACACAGTTTATCTGAATTTTTTATTTTTTTAGTCAATATATACACCAAAAGCAGTCAGGTAATGAAAGGTAAAGTCACCTGAAGGAATTTGACCATATTTAGTTTGGGGTTTGCTTCTTTCTTCTCAGTCGGAGCTTTACTGAACAACTCAGCTGGATCGACTTTATCCCAGTTGTTATACTTTCCTGTAAAACATTAAGGATAGGGAATATTCCACTGCTGCTCAAGTTTGCATCGTCTCGACTCTTGCACATTACAGAATTTGCCTGCATTTTAAAAGCAACCCTACTGAAGACAAGACACTTGCCGATAAAGTCCAGACTCATGACGTGTCCACACACGGACGTCATCTTGAACCTCACATTTTGGCCCGCAAAGCTTCCGGTGTACTCATGGACTGAGCACGCTCCATTTAGGCCTTTTCGGGTTGAACAGCTACCTATAAATGAAAGGAAATGAAAAGAAATGCTCATACAACTGTTGACTCAACTGCACCAGTCAATTGCAAATGGCTTACATGTACATTTAACTGGAATAAAAGTAATTTTTTATCATAAAAGCTACACACTTAACCTTTAAGATACGCCTTTAGGTGAACTTTAATTAAAGTAATTATCCAAGCACAACCTTACGCTTTGTTTATTCCATTGATACCACAATATTTGCATTGAGACTCTTTCCTGAATGTACTTTGAGGTCATTTTTATCCTTAGCTTTGAAAACAACACATGCTTCATCATTCATCACATCTGCCTAGAACCAAAGTCAAAGTCTGTAAACACAATGAACATGAACATGTAAGCTTGACTACTGCATAAGCATTCTTACATAAACATTTATGGTGAACATTGATGAATCAGTCTAATTGGTGCTGGCATTGAGCGATCAATCATAAAGTGAAATGAAAAGACCCAAAAGCTGATTATGCATCATTTTTTTCTATTTAGTGCTCTACCAGACTTCAACCTGAATGACGCCAATGGTCGTCGTCAGCTAATGAGAAGCTGTTCCCAAGGCTGAACTCTCATATCTAGATGGAGTCTATTGTGAATGAGCCTGAAAACTCATGATGATGATGTCCTCACTCTCCTTGACCACCGGCTTACGCTACAGTCCTTTGGAGGTCTCCATTGAGACTACGGTACATAAATATAGGCCCGAAAGGAGGAGATGGGCACATTTGGAACAGCATCTTTACCCCTACAGGCAACAGCCTCCAGCCTCTCATTCCACTCCTCACTTTCTGTTTCTCCGCGATACAGCATGCAACATCTACAGGTAAGTCACCAACACCAGTCACACAAGACTTGTCTCACAGCTAGGACCCAGAACTAGGAAACTGCAGTTCCTTGGATTGAATCGTTTGGACATATTTTTAGCTGACAAAGCCAATTACAGACAAAACATACATTAGTTTGGGATCGGTAAAATTTTTACATGTTTTTGAAAGAAGTCTCTTTTGCTTACCTAGCCTGCATTTATTTGATCAAAACTACAGTAAAAACAATAATATTATAAAATATTATTTTAATTTAAATGAACTGTTTTCTATTAATATAATTTAAAATTTTTAGCATCATTACTCCAGTCTTCAGTGTCACATGATCCTTCAGAAATCATTATAACATGCTGATTTGCTGCTCAAGAAACATTTCTTATTATTATTATCAATGCTAAAAACGATTGTGTAAAAAAAAAAAAATCAGGATTCTTTGATGAATAGAAGGTTTAAACAGCATTTATTTAAAATGTAAATCTTTTGTAACAATATAAATGTCTTAACTGCCACTTTTGATCAATTTAATGCATCCTTGCTGAATAAAAGTATTAATTTCTTTCAAAAAACAAAAACAAACTTACTGACCCCAAACTTTTGAATGTTACAAAAGCTTTCTATTTGCAGATAAATGCTGTTATCTGAATTAGTTGTATTATTACCTGCTGTTATTGTATTTCAGAACTTTCTTTTTCTATTGTACACAACTGTTTTCAACAGGGATAATAATAAGAAATGTTTCTTGTGCAGAAAATTAAAATGATTTCTAAAGGATCATGTGACACTGAAGACTGGAGTAATGATGCTGAAAATTCAGCTTTGATCACAGAAATAAATTACATTTTAAAATATCTTTCAAATAGAAAACAGTTATTTTAAGTTGTAATAATATTTATATTACTTTTTTTATTTTTTTTTATCTTCTTTTAAAAACATAAAAAATCTTACCAATCGAAAACTTGTGAATGGCAGTTCATATATATATTTATTATTTACATTTGTATGTA
>RJVU01073134.1:1725158-1741974 GCA_003731715.1 Anabarilius grahami
TGTATTATTATATATTTTTATTATTATTTATTTTATTTTATTATTATATTATTTTATTTTATTTATATATTTACACAAAAAAACACTTACTTTACACAATATTTACCACAAATTAGAAAAAAAGGGAAGAAAATGTTTATTATCCATTAACAAGGCTGTTGGTAGATTCTGATTTTAATATTAGGAAGAACTAACATTTTAATACCTCAAATATCAGCCAATACCGCTAATCTTTAATTGTCCAAAAGCGGCCTGGCTGATTTAGGTCTATAGCTTAAATAAAAATGGTGATCCAAACCTGGAAGCTAGCCAATACTTTAGAATAAATCCACCTGTTTATGATAAATTTGTTAAAAAACAAAAAGCCACAAACCTCAAATTGCTATAACCGAGGGCCTACAACGATATTTTATTATACTATATTTATTCATAGTTCATCACTGATACATGTAACTAAGGGACACAGTGAAGCTATAATTATTCTTTAACATAAACTGTACTGGATCTGTGAATGTAGGCTGTTTACCTCGGCATTAGCTTCAGAATGACCACAATCTATGAAGGTGTTCACAACAGAAGGATTGAAATAATGCATGATATTATTAGTTTTTGAACCTATCATCCATAAAACACAAACCACAAATAAAGAATGACAGGTGCTGATGGTTTGATGCCTACTTCTCATTCTCTCGCTCAGATTCTAGGACTCCTGAGCATTTTTCTGCTGGTTTTGGACCCCAGCCAATGCAATCCGATCACGGCCCAGTGCGTGGAGCACACCTACTGCTCCTCCACGCTGAAAGAGTACCACACACAGCTCATCAACCTGCCCAGCAGGATCAACGAACGCAGCGTCGCTGCATGGAGCTACGTGTGAGTTGAGCAGATGTTTGAAATGTAGATTTATAGCTAATAACAGGGAAAGTATGCTGAAGGTAAATTTTATACAGGACTATATGGATGCATGCATGCAATCATTTACTTATACATTTTGTAACAATTCAGAATTTGATGGCCTGTATTTGTCCTAATTGGCATCAAAATGCAGACAGTGTAATCTGAAAGACACTAATATGTGCAATATATACATTCTTCTGGACCAATAACAGGGAGAACATCGACCTGGAACGTGTGCCACAGATCATCTATGAAGCAAACTGCCTGGACAGCCATTCTTGTAAGGGGATCGACAGCTCTTTCAGTCTGGAGAGCATCCCCATTGCAATCAAAATGCCATTTCTCCGAAAAAACCCAAGATGCCCAACTTACGCACTGGAATTCGAGGATGTCAACATCGCCTGTATATGTGCAACATCCAGACAGAATTAGAGCTGGGGCTAAAAATTCATGCACTAGATTCCTTTTCAATTATTATAATTGTGTTATTTAAATTGAATGTCAACCACAAAGAAGTCTACTGAATAATAATGCTTATATCTTAAAAAAACAACACAACAACGCATACACCGCAATATAGATGTCTTAGGTTTTGCTGAATGCTTGTAAACGTGAATAAATAAAATGATTTTGTAACAAAAACTATATGAGTTTTCCATTCATTCAGGAAACAAATGTACTGCTAAGATTCGTATTTATTTAGAAATACTCAACATGTTTTTTTTTTTAAATCCAACCTGCTTTTCCAGCTTACTTGAAAGGTACTTCAGTTTAATAACAGTAAAAATGCATAAATGTAACATTAATAAATGAAAGAATGTAACTCATCAGATCAAACAGGACATTAAGGGTGCTGTTTTAATGAATAAACTGGAAAATCAAACCAATTCATTCTGCATTTTATAATTAGGGGACCTGTAATTATATGCAGTAGGTTTAATGTTTATAACCATCATACAGACTCACCTTTAGAGAGGATTTTGGCAATGGACTGAGCCAGAGAGGGCTTCTCAGCCACCATAAACACAGTCCTCATCGCTGCTGGTTGTACTTATCTGTCATAAACACCAACGGGACCTGACAATGAAATGACAAAAGTAAATATCTTATTTCGAAGTTAATAATAAAAATGCTAAAGCTAAAATTATACTTAATAAATCAACAACAGAGATAATTACACACCGGTATATGCTGCAGTAACTACTTCAGGCATGTTAACTTCCGGGTTGTTTGTGTTTTGTCAAAATAAAAGCCGCGACTGTTATACGAAACATTTTACTACATTTATATAGGCTATATATATAATTTTTATATATTAAATATATGTATAAATATATATAAATATACGTATTGTATGCAAAAATGTATATGAATTAATATGATAATAGACAGAAAAGATGTTTTGTCTTAGGGTTAATTCACCCAAAAATTTAAATAATGTCACTTATTACTCACCCTGATGTCGTTCTACACTCGTAAGACCTTCGTTCATCTTCAGAACACAAATTAAGATATTGTTGATGAAATAACCCGTTCAAACTCTCAAGGTCCATAAAGGTACATATTTGAAACAGTTCGTGTGAGTTCAGTGGTTCAATTTTAATATTATAAAGCGACAAGAATACTTTTTGTGCACCAAAAAAAAAACTAAATAACGACTTTTCAACAATATCTATATGGGCTGATTTCAAAACACTGCTTCATGAAGCTTCTATGAATCTTTTGTTTCGAATCAGTGACTCGGATCTCCTATCAAACGGCTAAACTGCTGAAATCACGTGACTTTGGCGCTCCGATTCATTGATTCGATTCGTAAAGCTCCGAAGCAGTGTTTTGAAATCGACCCATATAGATATTGTTGAAAAGTCGTTATTTTGGGTTTTTTTT
Organism: Anabarilius grahami; assembly: GCA_003731715.1. NCBI lineage: Eukaryota > Metazoa > Chordata > Actinopteri > Cypriniformes > Xenocyprididae > Anabarilius > Anabarilius grahami. The sequence continues at coordinate 1,727,943 of RJVU01073134.1, forward strand.
GGCGCACAATAAGTATTCTTGTCACTTTATAATATTAAGGTAGAACCACTGAACTCACATGAACTGTTTCAAATATGTTTTTAGTACCTTTATGGATCTTGAGAGTTTGAATGGCTTTGCTGTCTATGGAGGGCTCACTGAGCCATCGGATTTCATCAACAATATCTTAAATTGTTTTCCGAAGATGAACGAAGGTCTTACGGGTGTGCAACGACATGAGGGTGAGTAATAAATTACATTATTTTCATTTTTGGGTGAACTAACCCTTTAAGCGATCAATAAGTGCCAAATGTATTTATAAAAGGTTGTTTATTCAACAAATTATACTTCACACAAGTAAATAAGTAATGTGTGAGATAAAATACGCATACAATGGTAATAAAAAATGTTTCATCTAAAAAAGTCTCTGTCATATCTGAAATTATGGGTCTGTATCAAAAAATTTAATTGCCAGAGAAAGAGGTATTTTTTCTTATTTATTTAGAAAAACTCAATAATACTCAACATTCTTTTTAAAAAAAAATCAATTTGAGCTCTGGATATAGAAAAAATTATTTAACTAATTTACTTAAGGCAAAAACACATATACTATTTATTCACATTTCTGTATGAATTATTGAAAATTCTTCATAGTCTCCAGCAGGGGGACACTGAACACTTGCCCATATATGGCTACTTTTGTTTCCATGCCAATACAGAAAACAGACTGTAACATTATGTTATATGTTATTACGTTTGCATTTCAATTTTAAATTATTGTTATTATTATTATTACTACTATTATATAATTATATTATTATATAAGGTAACTGTCATTATTTGTATCCTAGAAGAATTCAGTTGTTCAGTTGCTTCTCCAGTTGAGTGTCATGGCATCACAGTATCTCAGTAATCTCAACATGACGGTGCACAAATTGCAAAAGCAGATTCTAATCATATGCATTATAGCTTGTCCCCTCTTTGATACAGAGAGACTCTCTTCACAACATCGTGACTGACATATGCTATTTAACCTAAAACACTCTTACGCAGTTGTTCAAATACAGTGCACTGCATGCTTTCCTCTTTTTAAAGGTATTGAGCCTGTGACATTTTGTAGTAATTTTGCTGTCAGCTTTCTTCCAGAAGACTGCTAGCTGTCACATTTTTCCACTCCAGTGGATATTCCTCAGGGTATAAGTATATATTTAAGACAATTTCTATGTAGGTACATTCCTTGAAGTCTTGGCTACAAAAAAAAAAAAAACATTTTCACTGTTATTATACAGTTAATTTAAGAGATGTTGACTTTTATTTAACAAGTTATTATTAAATTGATAGTTCACCCAAAAATGAAAATTCTGTCATCATTTACTCACCCTCATGTCGTTCCAAGCCTATATGAGTTTTTGTCTTCTGCTGAACACAAAAGAAGATATTTTGAAGAATGTCGGTAACCAGACAGCTGACGCTATTGACTTCCATAGTAGGAAAAAAATCACTATGGAAATCATTTCTTCTTTTTGATTTCACAGTGCACTATATGCTATTTAATGGTATTTCAGTCCAAATTTAATTGCAAAATAATAATAAAACACAAATGAATTCATAAAACAGCAAAAAAGGACAAGGTAAAATATTATAATATTAAACCATTATTTTGGTCAACATAAACTAATTAGTTAAATTAATTAATAAAAACATCAATAAATGGTATAAATTACAACAAATAAATCATTGTAAGAATCTACATTGTTACCTCGACATGTCCCAGTGTGGTTTAATAGTGTTTATGTACAGTATATTATCTATATTGTATATAATATGTGACCCTGGACCACAAAACCAGTCATTAGTCACACGGGTATATTTGTAGCAACAGCCAACAATACATTGTACGAGTCAAAATTATCGATTTTTCTTTTATGCCAAAAATCATTAGGATATTAAATAAAGATCATGTCTCATGAAGATATTTTGTACATTTCCTATCGTAAATATATCAAAAAATTATTTTTGTGAGTGGATATGCATTGCTAAGGACTTCATTTGGACAACTGATTTTCTCAATATTTTGATTTTTTTTGCACCCTCAGATACCAGATATTCAAATAGTTGTATCTCGGCAAAATATTGTCCTATCCTAACAAACCATACATCAATGGAAAACCTATTTATTCAGCTTTCAGAGATTGTATAAATCTCAATTAACCCCAAAAATTTACCTGTATGACTGGTTTTGTGGTCCAGGGTCACATATGCGTACTAGATATTTTATTTTATTTTATTTTATTATTTTATTTTATATTTTATTATTTTTTATTTTATTTTATATTTTATTATATTTTATTTTATTTTTTATTTCACGGATGTAAGCAGTTTTGACTTCTATTTAGTAAATTTAGTAAATTGACCCAAAAATGTTTTATTTTATTTTATATTTTCTTATTTTTTATTTTATTTTATTTTTTAATTTTTTTATATTTTATTTTTGATTTGATTTGATTTGATTTGATTTTTCACGGATGTGAGCAGTTTTGTCTCATGCGCTCGCATTTAATAGCCACTAGGTGGCGGTGTCACATTATAATAATCTCTTGATCCCTCGAACAGATTGTTGCAGCATCTGACTTCAGATCGCTGACTGCAACTGTTCATGTGAAATCCTGCCAATTAGAAAATAAAGCACAGGACAGTTCAACTGGTTCAGCCAGTTTGTTTAGTCAACTGTCCACTGCTGAAGTGCTGTTTAATAAAAACGTGTGACAAAAAGAAAGTAAATAAAAGCGAAAATAGTCGGTGCGTTTCTTCGCTGAAATCAGCTTGTGTCTGCGACCCCACAGATGGCAGAGGGAGGGGTGGAGTTGAGTTCGTCTCCTTCAGCGGAGTGATCAATTAAACCCATATCCAACCCACAATGCCTGCCTCCTCCAGTATTGACTCATCTGGACACAGCACACACACACACACACACGGATCACTGGATGACACACAAACCGAAAAAGTTATTATTGCCACTATTGTGCAAGAACAGAACATATTCGGTCAAGGAGCAACTCGAACATCAATCCGGAAACAGCTTTACATGTACATGCATCTGTGTGACACTGATTGGCTGAGATGAGTCACAGTTTCTATGATTGGCCACTTTTCATCAGCAGCACTCTCTGCCTCTTTCAAACACTGCTTCATCTTCTCTTACTCAGACACATAAACACATTTAAAGCAAGAGAAAAGCAGTGTTTAAGACCAAGAGAACATGCAGCACGTTGAAGGAGGAGGACCGTAAAGCAGTAGACAAAGAGAGAGACAAGTGAATGATTACAGGGCCTAGGATGGATGAAATTACAGACACGGATGAACAAACAGCACTTATTTGCTGCTGTTTCTCTCTCTCGTTCTCTCTCTCGTGGCCATTCGCTCTCTCTCAGATACATTTAAAGAGGTTTTGATGGATTCCCTTTCAAATGTACAATATAAACATCACAATACTGTATATATGTTGGATGAAAGCTTGAGAGAGGGCGGAATTGTCTGGCATCTTAACCATTAAAACTGTTGCCAGTAAAGATGTGTGACTCACCCGCTTGATCTAACCAGTGCTGTAACTAGCAAGCAAACAGAAGAACAGAGCTGACGGTGAAGATCTCTCTTGTTTGCATCTTTGTCATTATTTTTTGATCTTTTCCTAAGCATCAAATCAACACAATCTAGAGTGCTTTCTTTCATGCTAAACTCGTCACACATGTTATTTAACCATATCAAGTGCATCATATTTGATAGATGAATTTCTAAGACTTCTGAATTGATTGTTGAAAAAACTGTTGAACACATGCCTTCTGTCCTGATTGATACACTGTAAAAAATGCTGGGTTAAAAACAACCCAATTTGGGTTGAAAATGGACAAACCCAGTGATTGGGTTGTTTTAACCCAGCGGTTGGGTTAAATGTTTGGCCAACGTGCTGGGCAGTTTTATTTAACCCAACTATTGTTTAAAAATTACTATATGGCTGGCTTGAAATGAACCCACACTCTAAAAAATGCTGGGTTAAAAACAACCCAAGTTGGGTTGAAAATGGACAAACCCAATGATTGGGTTGTTTTAACCCAGCGAATGAGTTGTTTTAACCTAGCGGTTGGGTTAAATGTTTGCCCAACCTGCTGATTAGTTTTATTTAACTCGACTGTTGTTTAAAAATTACTGTATTGCTTGCTTAAAATAAAGCCAAAGTACACTGTAAAAAAAGAATTGTTGGTTTAACTTAAAAAAGTAAGTTACATAGTTGCCTTAATATTCTGAGTTCTTTGAAATTAAAAATTTGAGTTAATACAATGATGGCGATTGGTTTAATCAACAGAAACTCAAAATATTATGTTATCTGAACCATATTGATTATCTAAGTTGATCTGACAAAAGAAAAAATGTTGTGATGACAAATCATGAAAATAATTTTTTACAGTGTATGTTGAAAATGAACATTTATTAATATGTTTAATAAATGCAACTCATGGTTTAAAACAACCCAGTCACTGGGTTTGTCCATTTTCAACCCAACTTGGGTTGTTTTTAACCCAGCATACTTTTTAGGAAGTAAATCCCTTTTATTGTAATTGAAAAAAAATTCCACCTTCAGGTCATGGTATACGTGTCTTTTTGCTGTGAATGCTGATTTTTAGTAAAGTAAATAAGAATAACTTTTATTTAGTCAGTAATTTTTCATGATGGACTGAAGCAACTCAAGTCTGTTTAGCTGATTATCAATACATTACGTTTTAGAAAAATCATATTAAGTTGATGAACGTTTAATTGTTCATCTGTCAGTCATCTTTGTATTGCAGTACATGTTTTACCCGCCATAATAGAAATACACTTTGATCATAAAACTATAAGCATTTAAATATCTTATTATTATTGAAAGATATAGTGACAACTTATATTAAATGCACTTTATGTATGTAGTCTGCAGTATTGTTATAAAAATCTCATTGATTTTCATTACAAACTATAAGAATTGCACACTTTTTGGCCATATAAATATCAGCAACTGCATTACATTGCTTTTTGATCGGTTTTGACCTCTGAATAAAAGTGTATATGAGCTCCATATTCTCACAAGCCATAAAAGCATGATGCCTCAAATATCAAATATTTTGTCTAAAAGTTCAATAAACTGTTCAATTAAAAAAAAGAGAAGAAAATTTTTTTTGAATACTATTTCATATGTCAGGCTTTAAGGGTAAATATCACAATTGTTTCTCAGACAGCAATCAAATGTAAGGGAACTATATTAAGTCTCAGTATTTCTCATGTAATTCTTTTAAGACTAAGTAATCTGAGCTGTCTAAATGATTTTTCCCCCAAATTAATTTTAGGAGAAATATTCATTAAGTCAAAGTAATACAATTTTACTCTGGATCTTCACAATCTATTTAAACATAAAGGATCAAGAAACCACCAATTATGAGTTTGAAATCATTCCAACTTTAAAGTCTCAGCTGGTCCAACATCACAATATGACTCACTTTTTCCCTGATGGCCTCAACACTCTTAGAAGAACAGATTAGAGAACCTTAAAGGGTTTTGAGAGGCGTTAAACATGTATAGAATCTTTAAGGGGTTCCCATCATGGCATCATTTTATGGATTTAGTTTTAATTAAATAACTTTGTTTTAATTCATTAAGTAAATTTGATGAATTAATCAGCTCGTAAACATACTTTATAACTAGAACAAATTTATATATTTATATAAAAGCTTTTTTGGCATAAAGTGTTCTTTAAAATTCAGTCTATTTAGAACTCTGTTGAATCTTTTTTTTCTAAGAGGACTCAATTGAATTCAACGTTAAAATCTTAGAAAGGATCCTGTTTGAAATAAGACTTTTAGATCAATGAGGAGTAAACATGAGCAGCTTTATTCCCAAGTTTTTTACACTTTACTTTTTTTCTTTGTGTGAATGTACGTAGAATTCAAATGTTTAAGAGAGCATACACAGTTGACGTGACGTGTTTGTTTAGTCAGTTTGAACAGAAATGTCTCATGTGTGCTGTTTGTTCTTATTTTTATCTACCGAGCACTAATTAAGAAGCAACATAATCCAAAAATGTAGGTTAATCAACATAGTTTAATCATGTTTAGTTAATCAACATAGACATGATTTCAGATATCAGGTTAGTTGTCCATCTCTTCAACTTGATCATCATCATCATCACTGAGCATCAAACAAATAATGTCAGGCTCTTGCTTCTCTCGTCTTCTGTCCTTTTCCTCTCTTTTATCAGTGTCCTTCTCCACTCTCATCTTCACACGTATCTATGAGATATGCAGGGAGTATGAAGCATTCTGGCACTCCACTGTGAGGAAGGTGCAAGGTGTGATGATAGAGAAGAAGAAGAAGGGGAAAATCAATTCCTCAAGAGAAAGAGGTTGAAGAGGAAAGCTGCATCTGGAATTTCCTGCTTTTTACTTATTTAGAAAATGTAAAATGTAAGTATATCAAAAAATTAAGGTGGGTTTAGACTTAAATTTATTTAGAGTGCAACAAGTCCTTTATATATTACATTTTAAGTTTTTTTAAGAAATAATATTCAGCAAGGATGCATTCAATTGATCAAAAGTGACAGTAATAATGTTACAAAAGATTCTGTTTCAAATAAATGCTGTTTGTTTAAACTTTCTATTCATCAAAAGAATCCTGAGAAATGTATTAGCTGTTTCTACGTAAATATTAAGCAATATAATTATCAACATTTATAATAATAATAAATGTTGCTTGAGCACTGAATTAGCATATTAGAATGATTTCTGAAGGATCATGTGACACTGAAGACTGATGCTGAAAATTCAGCTTTGATCACAAGAATAAATTACATTCTAAAATATATTAAAATAGAAATTAGTTATTTTGAATTGTAATAATATTTCTTTTTTTTATATGAACAACTGATGAATATTGGCTGAACATCTGATCAGTGAAAGATATCATCATATAGCTTACGAAATAAATAATGCATTTTGTGTTACAACACTGTAAAAGAGAATTGTTGGTTTAACTTAAAAATGTAAGTTACCTGGTTGCCTTAAAATGTTTGAGTTAATATATAAAGGCGATTGGTTTAATAAACAGAAACTCAAAATATTATGTTATCTGAACCACATTAATTATCTAAGATTTGACAAAAGAAAAATGTTGTGATAACAAATCATGAAAATGATTTTTTACAGTGAACAAACTGGATTGTTTTCCAGAAATAAACAGATAAATTGCGGTTAAGTTCTTCGAGTGCCACTCTTTAGATAAATGAAATAAATCAAAATAAATCAATAAATCATACTTCTGATTTTATATATCACAGTTTTCACAAATTTTGAAGAAGGAAGGGAATGAGCTTTAAATGGAGCTTTAAAACTAAATAACTTTCAAACAGTCTTCCGATATTTTCAAGTGTTGTAGATGCAAGATTCCAAGATTATAAACAATTATATTCATATAGTTCAGATGTCACCTTTCACTCTTAAAACTAAAGATTCCAAAAGAGAGTTTTCATATGTAGTAATGCCAAAAAAGAACCGTTTTTGGTTCCACAAAGAACCTTTCAGTAAACAGTTCTTAAAAGAACCATTTGTTTTTCTTTAAAAAATCTAAAGAACCTCCTTCCGCTATAAAGAAGCTTGTGCATTGGAAAGATTCCATGATGTTAAAGGTTCTAAATGGAACCATAGAAACAAGAACCTTTATTTTTAAGAGTGTGTTCTCCTCTCCCCCGCTCACCCCGCTTCCCTCCTCCATCTTTCACTCAGTCTTAGTTGGGAACCTGGGATTCCTTTATTGTTTGAACAGGGTCCTCACATCAAGGCCATGCCTTTAGCTAGGGGCTGTTGCCCTCTGACCTTTCCTGCATTAGGTATGTGCAGCGAGACCTCAAAGAGCTGGAATTCGTCTGAAGTCAAACCTGTGCGCTAACACACAAGGGAAGTACACACACACACACACACACACACAGACCATGGAGGACCACCGAGGGGCCGGGAAAATGTAGAAAACAACACGTTCAGGAACTCTCTCCATCACACACATGCAGAAAAACAAGAGACCTCCTCCATGTGCTGAACTCACCACCTCACACGAAAACACGCTCGTTTTTGTTGCATGCGTTTTCATGAAGGTGCAATTCTTGTTGACTTTTTTTACTCTACCACATTCATGATCAGATTAAAAAACAAAACAAAAAACACAAAAAAATTTCTCAGTAGGAACACGAGACCACGGTGGGACAAACTCTGACTGGTGTCCATCCATCATGGGACACTTCAGTAAAGGCAATGATTAATTACTCACAGGTCATTGGTTTCACAAACTGAGGGTTTTCATCATCCTCATCCTCACATTGTTAAGAGGTTTTCATAAATGAAAAATCTTCTGTTCTTGTACTGTCGTTCGCATCCTAAAGGATGTATATCATAGTGTAAGATATCACAGAACTACAGAACTGATTAATATATTTCTTATTTAAGCAGAATCAGGTATGTTTCATTCACTAAAGAAATTAAGATTGCACTTTCTTTTTCATGTAAAAGGACATATAACAAATATTGCAGATTCCTCCCCCCCCATGTATAGTTGTGTTTTTTCTTAAAAGTTTAATGTATTGTATTCTCCAGGAATATTAAACATATTTTAAGGATGCTTTAGAAGATTAAAGGTTGTGCATGGAAAATAAAGTTTCTTCAATTACTCTTTATTTTCACCTGAAGTTCAGCAAAGAGAACTGTTCTTTTTAAGATGTTTTCCTGAGTTTTTGAGAAGTTTATATTCTTTGGAGCTTTAAAAATATCTTTATGTCACATTCACATCAGTGTAAAGTTTTTAGCTTTATTAAACCACCAGAAGATGGTTTTCTAAAGAACTAAAGAATGAAAATATTATTTGAGGAATTAAAAAAAGTTCTCCTGTGGTCTCTATGCATTTTTGTTTCCTTTGATTGTAACTTTTGTTTTTAATTGTCATTAAACTAAAATGTAAAGAAAAATATCATCACTTTTGTATAAGGTGAATAACAGTTTCTTGATGTGTTAAACTACATTTTTCATGGAGCAGACTTTTAAAATTGTTTAAAGTTACAGTAAAGTAATCTTGTACAAATTTATAATTGCTGATCAAAGCAAATTAAGAAAGGAATAGCTTGAGACTGAACCATTAAAGAAATGGCTAAATCTTTAACAAATGAGTCTTTGCAACTCACACTTTGTGCTCATTTTGGATTCCTAAAAACAGTTTATCTTTTAAAAAGAAAGCTCTAAATATCCATAAGGCTTTGAAATGTTTGGACATAAAAATAACGTTTAAATGAAAACAAATAAATCTGAAATACCCTAATGTACTAACATTTAAACATATTAACAAATAAAAGATTTGCCTTCAACAAATAAAATAGAAAAACACTCTTCTGTGGTAGTTATTTTCTATTTCATTCGTTTATTCATCATTTTCAAAACACCTAAATTTAGTAATTCGATCAAATAGAGCTGTTGTCGTTTGCACAAACATTATTTTTCGTTTTTGTAATGATGTAACAAGTAAATTAAAAATGGATATAACAATGTCACGGATAGATTGACAAGTAAACAAACGACTGAAGATATTTGTCTAATTAAGAACTTTACCATCTTATCAACATTGCTATTATTAATCTTACGATTTAAAGCGATTTTCCCTTTTAAGTCACACTTCTTTTTTTAAACTTCCGTCTAAACGCGTAAAGAGCATAAAATTCCCTGCTAAACAGCATTTCAGCGACCAAAACGGGTGGAAGAGCTAATAAATAGTCACAAATCAACGAAAAAAATCGGTTGCTTTTCGATGTGATGTCGAACAACTAAAGCGCGCTTGTGTTTTTAAAGATGTGACAACAAATGAGCACTTTACATAGACACGCCTCTTCCCAACACACACACACAGCGCTCGCTCGCGCACACACACACGCGCGCGCGCTCGCACACTGAGGAATGTCAGACATCTCTGTGACCTTTAATCGCTTTTAAAGATGAGCCCCAATAGTTTTAGATGAATGAAGCGTCAGTTTTATGTCTCAATAGGGGTCATTCATAAATTTAGTTGTTAAAAGAGAAAGAATGGAAATAACTTCTAACGTGGATGTTCATAAAACACATAATGGAAGTTAACAAAAGCAACTAACATGTAAAACTCAGTGAACCTCAACTTCTAAGTAAATAAGGAAATTAATTTTAATCTGAATAAGTTTAATAAAAAATTTTTTAACAAACAAACCAAACAAATATTAGTCTTTCGAGGTTTCACATTTCAATGACTTTTAAACTTGGCAAAAGAAGTGTATATATATGGATGACTGGGGTGTTTGGTGTTAAAAGCAGAGTGCAAGGAAGGATATTTGACAGGAAATGACAAAACTGCCTGTCATAGATCATTTCAAATTAATTATAGAAACACTTTTAGACATGGTACATGGACTGTTTTTGAACATATCAAGGTGCAAACATTTTAAACACATTTTAAACATCTATTTTTCCTCAATGTACAGGGAAATAAGAACTTATAATGAGGTATAATAATGGGAATGCTTTACAATCAAAGTAAACATATTGCTTTTGGCTTTATAGATGAAAATAAGATAGCAATGAAATATTCAAAGCTTTTAAAATGCCGAATGCAAATGAAGAATGAATCATTACTAAAAATGCAACAAACACTCTAAAAACTGCTGGGTTAAATATGGAAAAAAACAGGGATTGGGTTGTTTTCACCCAGCCATTTTTTAAAACCAATTTTGGATTAATTTTTTTAGCCAGCAATATAGTAATATAGTAAAAGGCGTGTTTTTGCTCACCCCCAAATAGGGGCAAATTTGTGGGGTATTATAAGCTGAAACTTGACCAGACCAGAGACTTATATTACATCATGTGAAAGAGGGCTTAATAGGTGCTTTTTAACCCAACCTGCTGGGTTTGTCCATATTTTACCCAGCTTGGGTTTTTTTAACCCAGCATTTTTTAGAGTGAAGGAAACAAAACGAACAAACCAGCAAACAGCAAAACAATCCATACATTTATTGATCCAACAATGATCAATCAGCTCTTCTGTGACGTCTTTTGTTCATTCTGCAGATTCTCGCTCTGATAGGCAGCACTGATACCGAGCCTGGAGGCTGAATAGCAGGTATGTAGTGGGATCTGGGTGGTATGTATACGGAGCAGAGCAGTGGCCTGGCGCCACACGGATATGCACGAAACCTGAGACCCTGAGCAGTGGCTCTGAACTCTGACATCTGGGAATTCTGTGGATGCTGACCTCTGAGGGTCAGAGGTCACCTGGGGGTCCACCAGTTTCCTTTTTGAGAAGAGGAGAGCGAGCAAGACAGAGAAGGAGAGGGGGGGAGTGAGGAAACCATAAGAGGGGTTATTGACTAGAGGAAAGAGGAAGGTTGATGATGCCCGAGCCTGCACATCTGGCAATAATGCTGGATTTCTTATTATTTACATTTCCATTGAAGGAAGCATTTCCTGCACCTTGGTGAAAAGAGAGATTGAGTGTCCTGTGAGAGCACACATCTGTGTGTATCGAGGGCAAACATTGAGCTGATTGAACAGTCATGACGTTTTGATTCACAGAGCGCTTGTTCGTTTTTTTGACAGCAGCAAACCCGAGGCAGATGGGAAAAGTTGTCATAATAAATCTGAAAATATATATTTGTCATGTAAATGTTTTTAAAATGGACATGTTCTGGCTGAAATATTAATGTATGTATAAACGACAACAATAGATTTACAACAAGGTTCCATTTGTTAGTTAACTAGCTAAGATGGACAATGGAAAATACTTTTTAAGTATTTGTTAATCTTATAGTTTAATGTTAATTTCAACATACATTGGAATACATACTAATACATCAAGTTGTATCTGTTAATATTATTTAATGGACCTGAACTAACATGAACTAACAACGACTAGTATTGGTTACACTTTATTTTAAGGTGTCTTTGTTACACTGTAATTATACATTTAAGTACTGAGTAATATTAAGTAACTACATGTAGGGTTAAGGTTAGGGGTTACACTTTATTTTAAGGTCTCTGTGTTACAATGTAATAATTCGTACTGAGTAATATTGAGTAACTACATGTATTAACTAGGGTTCGGATTAGGGGTTACACTTTATTTTAAGGTGTCTTTGTTACACTGTAATTATACATTTAAGTACTGAGTAATATTAAGTAACTACATGTATAGGGTTAAGGTTAGGGGTTACACTTTATTTTAAGGTCTCTGTGTTACAATGTAATAATTCGTACTGAGTAACTACATGCACTTAATTGAAATCAAATCTTTCTTTTGGTAACACTATTTTAAGGTTTAGACCCTAACCCTAACTCTATAATAAGAACATGTATAGTTAACTAATATTACTCAGTACTTTTTTGAGTAATTACAATGTAACTACGTCACCTTAAAATAAAAGGTTACACTTTATTTTAAGCTGTCCATGTTACAGCGTAATTATTCATTTAAGTACTGAGAAATATTGAATAACTACATGAATTTACCATAGGGTTAGGATTAGGGGTTACACTTTATTTTAAGGTGTCTGTGTTACAGAGTAATAATATATTTAAGTACTGAGTATTATTAAGTAACTACATGAATTTACCATAGGGTTTGGATTGGGGTTACACTTTATTTTAAGGTGTCTTTCTTACACTGTAATTATACATTTAAGCACTGAGTAATATTGAGTAACTACATGCACTTACTATTGGGTTAGGATTAGGGGTTACACTTAATTTTAAGGTGTCCTTACACTGTAATTATATATTTAAGTACTGAGTATTATTGAGTAACATGTACTTACTATAGGGTTAGGATGATGGTTTGATTTAAGGTTAATTGCATGTAATTATGGATACATTTTAGTTATTATTACATATTTATTACTAACTAAATGTAACATGTAACAATGACACTAAAATAAAGAGTTACCGGATTAGGGTTTAGTTTTGTTTAGGGTTAGTTGAATGTAATTATGCATAATTTATAGTTATTACTATAGTAACTACATGTAACATATGTAACAAAAACACTAAAATTAAGTGTTACTAATTTTATTTACCAACAAAGATGAATAAATACTGTAACAAATGTAAATCTCATTGTTAGTTAATGCACTAACTAACGTCAACTAATTGGACCTTATTGTAAAGGGCAACCAATAAAACTGATAACGGGTTTTCTTTGTGACAATACAATCCTTGAATAATAAAAACATTTTCATAAACAATAATATGGACCACTTTTCAATGCTGCTTAAGAAATCATGCATTGCATAAATGTTAAAAACAAAATCAATTCATCCTTTTAAATTTTAAATACCCACAGTAGAAAGACCTACAAAAACAAGCATCCATCAATAATAATAATAATAATAATAATTCCTTACATTTATATAGCGCTTTTCTGGACACTCAAAGCTCTTTACATACGGAAGGGGGAATCTCCTCAAGACTTGACTTTGTTTATCTTCTTAGAATATTCCATTTCAATGTAAAGTACTTTGATTGTGTTTACATAAAATATTGCCAAAACATTATACACAAAACAAGCAATGACAAGAAACAAAAAATATAAAATTTAACAGTAACAACAATACAAAAACAATATCAAAATAAGGTGCTAAGTAATGAATAAAAATAAGGTCAATAATAAATATTTAATATAAAATAGACATTTATATCAAGACATTGAAGAAAATAAATATTGTAACAATATTGATCATATTTAAATATACTGATTATTTAAAGAAAGTTATGCATGCATGAGAGTTTACAGTGATATAGTGAAAGTGCATGACATGCTCCTGCATTAATGTGTCTGTGTTTGAACGTCACTCAACTCTAAAAACTCTCCAGTTCCTGCTATAACACTTTACAGTGTACAGAAGGCTCTATGCCACCCACCCAGCTGGAATGTCATGCATGCAATTAGGAGAGATTGTAGCAGGAGTTGGGGGGCTGGGACGGGA
>RJVU01073134.1:1759902-1796541 GCA_003731715.1 Anabarilius grahami
ATATATATATATATATATATATATATATATATACAGTTGCAAGAAAAAGTATGTGAACCACTTTCAGAATCTGTGAAAATGTGAATAATTTTAACAAAATAAGAGAGATCATACAAAATGCATGTATTTTTTTTATTTAGTACTGTCCTGAGTAAGATATTTTACATAAAAAATGTTTACATCGTCCAAATGAAAAAAAAAAAAAAGAGCTGAATTTATTAAAATGGCCACGATCAAAAGTTTGGGAACCATCGATTCTTAATACTGTGTGTGGTTACCTGGATGATCTACGACTGTTTTTTTGTTTTGTGATGGTTGTTCTTGAGTCCCTTGTTTGTTCTGAGCAGTTAAACTGAACTCTGTTCTTCATAAAAATCCTCCATGTCCTGCAGATTCTTCAATTTTCAAGCATTTTTTGCATATTTGAACCCTTTCCAGCAGTGACTGTATGATTTTGAGATCCATCTTTTCACACTGAGGACAATTGATGGACTCAAATACAACTATTAAAAAAGGTTCAAACATTCACTGATGCTCCAGAAGGAAACACGATGCATTAAGAGCCGGGGGGTGAAAACTTTTGAACAGGATAAAGATGTCCCAATTTTTCTTATTTTGTTTAAATATCATTGTTTTTCATTTAGTACTGCCCTTTTGAAGCAACAAAAGATATTTGCATGTTTCCCGGAAGAAAAATTAAGTACAATTTACCTTGATATTCAAATTCAAAAGTTTTCACCCCCTATCTATTAATGCATCATGTTTTTTTTCTGGAGCATCAGTGAATGTTTGAACCTTTTGTAATAGTTGTGTTTGAGTCCCTCAATGGTCCTCAGTGTGAAAAGATGGATCTCAAAATCATACAGTCACTGCTGGAAAGGGTTCAAATATGCAAAAAATGCTTGAAAACAGAAGAATCTGCAGGACCTGGAGGATTTTTATGAAGAACAGAGTTCAGTTTAACTGCTCAGGACAAACAAGGGACTCATGAACAACCATCACAAAACAAAAAAACAGTCGTAGATCATAACCACACACAGTATTAAGAACCAATGGTTCACAAAATTTTGATCGTGGCCATTTTAATAAATTCAGCTCTTTTTTTTTTTCATTTGGACGATGTAAACATTTTTTTAATGTAAAATATCTTACTCAGGACAGCACTAAATAAAAAAAATAACATGCATTTTGTATGATCTCTCTTATTTTGTTAAAATTATTCACATTTTCACAGATTCTGCAAGAGGTTCACATACTTTTTCTTGCAACTGTATATTATATACACTTGAAGTCTTAGCTAAAAGTTCAATTTCAATGGACATTTCCAGCGTTGGATACAGTTACAGTTCCAGATATTAGCCCTATAGCGGGGCATGTTGTCACAAGATATGTTTTGTTAATAGTACAATTCTAAAACATGTAAAAAAGAAAAGCAAACAAACATTATAAAATAATCATGTAACTTCGAACTAAGGAACTCAAGTCACTCGAAGGAATACCATAGTATTACCATGGTAGCGTTGTTTAAGTATATTGTAGTGCACCTGTCGTCATGATTAAATGTATCCTTCAGGTAAACATGATAATATCATAACCAACATAAATAAAACCACTGGGAGCTGAATGAGAGTCTATAAAAGGCTTTCGTAAAGGCAGATACAGTATTTACTGATCACTGACGGGAAATATTACTAGTCATCATTAGCTTCCTGGCTAATGCATGCATGCACCAGCTGCTATCGCACCAAGCACAATAATATAATCAATATAAGTGAAATAAAAGACTAAAAGTGAAGATTAAATGGTCGGCTACAACATAAGCATCCTCTGTGGGCTACGTTAACCAAATTGTTAAAGTTCATCCTCATATTGATAGTCCACAGTTATACCTGATCCGTATTTGACATCATGCGAGTGGAGCCTGACGCTGTGCCGTGTGTTCATCAGTTTGACCAGAGATCCGCATGTCACGAAGCTGGAGTCCAAATCACGAGCGCCGCACTGGACAAACATGAAACATACTAAAATGAAATCCAGAAAGACGGACAGAACTCTTAATGGTCCCATTGTTACCGCTAGTGTCTATGTACATCACAGAAAAATGGATACGGAGAGCCCCATTCAAACGCTGACACGCTTTCTAACCAATCGCATCATGACAAGTCCGAAAACAAGGAAGTGATCCGCGCGCACACTCGGAAATCAGTGATTGGTCGAGGATGATGTGACGTCTCAAAATAACAACGAAGGTTACATTATACAGTACTTAATTTAATTTAATTCATGCATTTGATTCATGGATATTTACACAGAATTGTTTGTAAGTTACTATTGTAAGTCATATTAACGGCATCATATCAAGAATCAACTATGCAAAATGTTTTTTCCCTGAAGAACTGCTAAAATATATGTAGTTAAATATCAGTTTATTGTTGTTGTTGTTGTTAATCCAAGGTGGATTTAGCTTGTTTTGGTCAGTTTATGTACACATTGCCTACTTTGAAGTCTTTCAATTCAATTAACATTTCCAATGTTAGACACACTTACAGTTAATTTAACAGATATTTGCCTCATAGCGGGGCATATTGTCACACTCTAAAGTTTTAGCTATTAATAGCAAAATAATTCTAAAACATGCGAAAGCAATCACACACACACACACACACACACATGTTCGTTTTTGTGAATTGTGGGGACATTCCATAGGCGTAATGGTTTTTATACTGTACAAACTGTATTTTCTATCCCCCTACACTACCCCTACCCCTAAACCTAACCATCACAGAAAACTGTGCACACTTTTACTTTCTCACAAAAACTCATTCTGTATGATTTATAAGCCTTTTGAAAAGTGGGGACATGGGGTAATGTCCTCATAAGTCACCTCTTCTTGTAATACCTATGTCATACCCATGTCATTATACACATTTGTGTCCTGATATGTCACAAAAACGCTCACACACACACATCCTTGTTTATACTACTTTGTGGGGTCCAAATGTTCAAATTATAGCTATATATAAGAATGTTAAAACATTGTAAAAACGTGTCTTAAGTTTCTTATATATATATATATATATATATATAAGAATGTTAAAATTACATTAGGTTCCTGTGACGGGTAGGTTTAGGTAGTGTAGGGAAGGACGATAATAAATTGAGCCAACATTTAGTCTCATATAAAAGATTATGTCCTTGTGGGGTCAAATTAAAGGACCCCACAAAGTCAAACATTCCATATCTTTCGTACTTTGTGGGGTCTTCTGGATAATAATAAATACAAGTTCACACACACACACACATGTTCGTTTTTGTGAATTGTGGGTTTAATGGTTTTTATACTGTACAAACCGTATTTTCTATCCCCCTACACTACCCCTATCCCTAAACCTAACCATCACCTCTTCTTGTAATACCTATGTCATACCCATGTCATTATACACATTTGTGTCCTGATATGTCACAAAAACGCACACACACACACACACACACACACCCACAGGTTTGTTTTGCTATCTTAGTGGGGACTCTCCATAGGCGTAATGGTTTTTATACTGTACAAACTGTATTTTCTATCCCCCTACACTACCCCTATCCCTAAACCTAACCATCACAGGAAACATTCTGCATTTTCACATTTTCAAAAAAACATCATTTAGTATGTTTATTAATCCATTTCCCTCGTGGGGACCGCTGGCTGGTCCCCACGATGTAGGTGATCTCAGGTTTTTATTACATGTATGTAATATAAACAAGAACACACACACACACACACACACACACACATATATATATATATATATCAACATGCACTGTAACAAAAATTTCAACAACAATTACTGGAGTATGTTTTATTTCAGTCTTTCTACTTCAAATTTCACTTTTAATTTAATGTGTTACCTGCAGCTTCTTTTTAATCAATTGTGAAATTTACTAGCAGTTTTGGAGTGAAAATGATTTCTACACATTTATTTTTCAGTGTGTGACAACTGATATCAATGTGACAACCTGCACAGTTCAACTATTTGGTTGAAATGTACTTCATAGTTTATGTTTTTATTGTATTTTATTGTTTTTATTGTATTTCCCTTTGCTTAGCCAAGACTATAATGTGTAGTCCTAATTTAAGAGTACTTTTGAACTAGTTGTTTGAAACCAACATACATAAGCACTACTAAACAAATCAAGAATTTATGCAATTGGACTTCAGCCTCAAAACAGAGAAACTGAGATATAGCACTCGTGACAACTATGTGACAACTAGCCCCGGTCTCCACTACAGCTTATTAAAGAATCAATTTCCACAAGGTGTCCTGTTCCACTGCTATATTTGTTCCTATAAAAATAAATCACTGTCAAGTGAAATTAAGCGCATGTTTATTTTACAAGGATTAGTCAGGCGGTTTATTTGTTTTCAGAGATCATTATTTTCCTGACGTTCAGCCTGATCCAAGCACAAGTCCATCAAACTTCACTCTCAGAAAAAAGGTACAAAAGCTGTTGGATGGTGCCACTTTTCACATTTCAGTATCTCAAAGGTACATATTGGTACCAAAAGTGTACATATTAGTACCTAAATGGTACTTGTTATTTAGAACTTTTTTAAAGGGTACAGTAACAGATTTTATACCATTTCTTTTTCTGAGAGTTCAGTTGAATCCAAATCTTTGTCCCTTGTTTTCTTTCATTATAAGAGCCTTAGGCATTTTGTGAGTAACAAAACCTAGACGTGAATTAAAAAACAGAGAAACAAGACATAATTTTATAGTTTCAGTGTTTTTTAAGTGGAACATTTCAGCTTTCTGAATGTCATTTAACTCCCACTGCTTCCAGTAATCTGTTTTGTGTTATTCTAACACATAATCTAAGTGATGCCATGTTATTGTTATGCTGTTATGTCAGGTGGCTGAATTAGAAACGCTTCAAGAACCAAAGATCATAAACATGATACTCTCTCTCTCTTTGTGATGTTTTCCATATTTCTACACAAGGTTACGTGTCTTGGGAAAACATCCAAAAGCCTCCATAGACACGTAAGCAAAGTCACACCTGCTGCCTTAAGTCTGTGTACAAGGATATCATTCAGTTTACATTCATAACATTGAGAGCAGCAAAATCCTGGCTCTGGTGAGTATGCCTATAGCCTCAGAGACAACATGATGTTTGAGATTGAATAATTAATATCTAAACTAAAAAACATATATAAATGTTTGCAATCTCTTTATTTCTCAAAATACCACGTATTTTTATTCAGTCTCTATTCTTTCTAACACAAGGATGCATTTGAATATTAAGGAGTATGTGAAATATTAAAATGAGGTATACTTTGAGTATGGGAAATTTTAAGATTCAAATTCAATAGTATATTATCTCTGTATAAAAATTACTCTTAGAAAAAAAAGATTCAATAGGGTTCTAAATAAAACTAATTTTAATACATAGGCTACATCATGAAGAAAAGTTTTTAAAATTTTTTAAAAAAATAAAAACTTCATCAAATATACTTTATATATATATATACACACACACACCAGGAAGATGTGAAACTACAAGGGCCTAAATATTTGTACATGTGGCGTTGTTTTATTCACATCCTATAGAGGGCGCTGCAACTCCGGAAAAGGAAATTGCATTTTATGTCTTCAGTCAGTCATTCGCTCTGCGGTGTTTGGATACACTGTAAAGAGGGACTAATGGCAAAAACATCGCAATAAAATGGGTAAGCGATGACTACATTATTACTGCCAGCTAGGCGTATATTACAAAACATAATTCGTCCCTCTGAAATTATAAGACATGTGTTTGTTTCTTAGAATTCCGGCTATCAATAGATTAAAGGGAGTACATCTATAAGCAATATAGTCTGGCTGTGTAGATCTGTAATGCGACCTTATGTGATCATGGTAGGCAGTGGCAGCTGTTCGTGTTAACACAGATGAATTAGTGAATAAGACTTATGGATGTCTTATTCACCAGCCGGTGATTGGTAAGTAGCTTTCCCGCAGCTGAGACTCGCGTTTAAACAGACAGTTTCGTTTTTTCTCTAAACATATGTTGGAATGACGTGTCTCGGAGTTCCGAAAAATTAATTTTGACGCGTTGATTCATACTAGAACCGCTTCCTGTTGCGTGAATGATGATTCGTTCTTTCATCTCATGACTCCACTATGGCTTAATTCTGTCTGTTCATGTGGAAAAAATCTCCTTTTTTAGAGATCGATAATCGGTTTTATAGATTTTTTTTTACGGACATTCACATTTAATCTGTTGTCAATTCTGTATTGGTTCAATATTTGATGAGTCTCTAAAGAATAACACACATAAAAAAAGGTAAAGCAACTTAATTAATTCATTGGTTTTATAATTACTCACCATTTTAATAATATAAAATAATTAGTACAAAATTACAGCAATTATCAAGTGAGACGATGAAAATAAATGTGTGATCTTAGATCAAAGATCAAAAAATATTAGCATAAAAATGTATTAGGTTAATAATAATTGATAATATTTATAAAATTTTGTCTAATGATCATTTAGTTATTATTGTCAAAAAGTAGAAATAAAACTATTTAAAATTCTGTTTAGCATAAAAATAATCATTATAATAAATAAGCAATTAATTTTCAAGTATGAATATCTTTACAATTAGACAGCTTAAAAAAATATGAAAATATATTTTTGTCCTTTTAGATCAGGCAAAACAATTTCATACACAAGTAGCAACTATTACTATTATTTATAAAATAATTTATTTCTGTAGTGAAGTCTAAAGATCTATTATTATGTCAAAAACAGAATTCTTTTTATTGTAAAAAGAATCAGTATTCGTCATAATCAGTGTTGGGAGTAACGTGAGTTACGTAATCAGATTACTTTTTTCAAGTAACTAGTAAAGTAACGCATTACTTTTTCAATTTACAACAAAATACCTATGTTACTTTTTTTTTAGTACATTTTTACTAGATATAGGGTAAGTGCAGAGGCGTTGTGTGTGAACGTTATGGTGGTTCTAGGTGAGAAAAAGTAATGCAAAAGTAACATAACGCATTACTTTTCATAAAAAGTAACTAAGTAACCCAATTAGTTACTTTTTAGGTAGTAACGCAATATTGTAATGCATTACTTTTAAAAGTAAATTTCCCAAACACTGGTCATAAAAAAAGCAATATTGTTCGATCTTTAGTGTTTTTCTTTTTCATCAGCAAGGCGAGGAGAAGATGCCTCAACCCAAGGTGAAGCTGGTGGTGACAGGAGATGATTTTGGCTACTGCGAGAGAAGAAATCAAGGAATTGTGGATTGCTTCAGAGCTGGTGCGATCTCCAATGTCTCTCTTCTGGTGAATGCAGTCTCAGCGAAGCACGCGGCAGAGCTGGCCAAAAGGTACAGCAGCTGATTTTTAACAACGTTTGTTTGAAGCAGATAAATATGAAAATATGATATCAGTCTGAGTACTATGACACTTTACATACTCCCTTATGACATGTGAGCCTGTTAAACCTATTGCGTAAGATAAGAGTAGGCCTACTTGTAAAAAAAAAACTAAAAAAAAAACAACTGACGAGGTAGATGTATAGAGGTTAGATAAGTTATATACAGTCAAACCAAAATTTATTCAGACACCTTGAACATTTCATTCATTAATTCAGTTTATTCACTATAGTTTAAAAAAAATGGTAATAAAATATGACGATCTCAGAGTTAAACTGTCAGAAAAAAATAATCTTAATTATGTCAGGTAACACTTAAGAGAACATGGTCAGGTCAAGTGTCTGAATAATTTTTGGTTCCAAATTATTATCAATTTTACTGGTAGTCCACTGCATTTTCGGGTATAATATGTCAGTTTACTTTATTTTGCTATCCTCACTTACATTAATGAACTATAGTAAAATGGACTCTAGTAAAAATATATCCAAAATATCTGAATAATTTTTGGTTTGACTGTGTATACATATATACAAAAAAAAAACACACACAACAAACTAAAACTTTGATTAAAATGGAAAATATAAAAACCAAAAATATTTTAAAATCTATAATAGTGTCTCAGTGATGCTAAAATATCACTGTTTCTCACACACAGGTATCACATCCCCATTGGACTCCATGCAAATCTCTCAGAGGGTCTTCCAGTGTCTCAGGAACTGAAGGGCTCAACAATCCTCAACAAGGATGGGTTCTTCCATGGGAAGATGGGCTTCAGGGAAGTTTTGCAGAGTGGTCAGCTCAAGATGTCAGAGGTACACCAGAACACAAACCTATAAAGTCCAACTGAGAGTCACATGGGAGTAAATTTAAATCTATATGATACTGTTTACATCACCGTGTGTAGGGTCATATTCAGAGGCGGCCTTTGCAACTCGGAGACTCGACTGCAATTACTTCATAATCTCTGTTATGTTATCTCATATTTCACACGTAATAGTCTATTTATAAACACATTCTATCTCTTTAACTAGAATCGCGACCAGTCACGACCAAAGTCACAAATTGCGACCTAAAACAAACACAGAATTCATTCTTCATCACTCTCTTAGCTCCTCAGCGAGTACCTTGGACAGCGAAATGACCAGGCATTGAGAGCAATAAAAATGAGAGAACAGGGATTAGATAATGAATGTAATAGGAATTAGTACTAATTCAATATGAATAGAACTTGGCTTTCCGATAACGGAGTGCTCCAAAAGCTCCAGACAAGTTTATTCTTATCCTTTATCCTTATCTAGCAATCTCATAATGTTGTGTTCGAATGACAGCAAGTGCGTACAGTCTTTCTTGCAGGATGCTGGACTGTAGGTGTGATTTTATCAGCCGCAGGCATGAGATATAGGGGTGTATTAGGGGTGTAATGGTACACAAACATGACGGTTTGGTACGTACGTCGGTATTGAAGTCACAGTTCGGTATGGGTTCAGTACAGCAGGGGGGAGAAAACTAAACATTAAACTTTTCTTCTTTTTTATTAAACAGTGGTTTATTGAACAAATTGTGTCTCTCTTTAAATAAATTCAATTATAATTAACATTTTCTTTAATGCTGTAAACTATATACTATATACCCTTTCTTACACATTACTATAATATTAAAGGTTACAATTAATAACAGAGAACAAACTATTACATTCAGTTGCTATTTATTTTTAGATATAATAATCAACACTCAAATAAAAAAAAAAACATGTAAATTGCACATAAGGCAGGTTTTGCATTAACTTCTAAATCTAATTATTTTTCAATTATTTGTCTACTCCAATTCATTTTTGAAATATAATCATTTACACAGTTACTGTCATAACTTGTTTTCATGACAAATTTATTTAAACATATATTACCACTAATAAGACACTAAATGACTCGCCTGAGGTAAATGTAATGAAAATGTATTATTCTTAAGCTGTTTTATCGAAGTCTTTCCGCAGTTGAAACACTGATTGAGTGATTACACGTAAACATATTTATGCATAGATCGTCTTTTCTTCTTCTGTGCTTTTTCCTGTTGGGGCAGTTAGCAAACAGCGTTGCATTACCATTCTGGCCTGTGACTGACTGTATGCGTGACGTGACGGTTCGGGACGAATACATGTACTGTTACACTCCTAATACTTTAAAATTTGAAGACACACAATTGGATTTGTTTCTAACTATTTTCGTTGCCAAAATAGAGCAAAAACAGACAATATTTAGTTTAAAAAAATAGGCTAAAATGTAAGTTACCTAACATTAACTGTTGAATCATTATCACATTTGCAGTCGTGCTGATATTCGGGAAAACGGCACTCTTGCTTGTGTGATATTGCTTAACTATATTCATTACAGGCCTATTTAAAACAAAATTTCATACAGGGACATTTTTTGCTGCATATATTGCATTTTTGGGGGCATTTTTGCCCCAAGCCTGATCATTTCCAGTCTTTGTGTGTGTGCATTACGTGATTGCGGGGGCCGGAGCTGTTTTTCAAGGGCAAGCAGATGCATCTTCTGTTGAGAGGCCTGTTTTAAGTGAAATGGGTGAAACACGCCAAAGGCCGCTACTGTATAGCAGTGTCAAAGATTGCTCAGAGTAGAACATTAAAGAACTTTATTATCTTGATCACAAGAGGTGTTATGTACATTATTTACTCTTCAAACTCAAGTTTAAAGCAGCAGGCATGCAAAATATCTACCACTATATAATCTACCTAATCGGTTGTAAATTAAAAAGAGAGAACAACAAATACTAATTAAGACAAATAAAAATGTAGAATGGTTGTATCATAATTTTTATCACTTCATTTTTTTTCTTCTGAAGTTCACTAATGTTAGTCAAGAGGGTTTGCGCCAAAAACAGATGTGTTTTACTTTAACATCATTTACTATTTCCACCTTCTCTCTGACACTTTTTTATTAAACAGCTTTATTACATACTCCGACATACTCCGATACAAATGTATAGTATAATGCAATGTAAGTCGCTTTGGATAAAAGCGTCTGCCAAATGCATAAATGTAAATGTAATGTAATAAAGCTTAGCTTCAATAGATGGTGTTTGACTGTAGAGGAAGTTTTTCAGTATGTTTTTATTACTTTTTTTTGCAAACATCAAAGATAAGCCCATTTTTCGTAATATAACCTCTTTAAATGTACTCTGTGAAACCATTTTAAAGTTTAAACTGCAGAGCCAAGCTCAGAATGACCATTTAAAACACGTTTGTCTGATTCGTTCACCCTGTGTTGTTTTGTCTGTTTAAAAGGTGGAGCTGGAGCTCAGAGCCCAGGTTAATCTTTTTTGTGAACTGGTTGGCCACATGCCCTACCATATGGACGGCCACCAGCATGTGCACGTGTTGCCAGGTAACGGTGGTTCTGTTTGAACAACCCTTTTGTAACATTATAAATGCTTTTACTGTCACTTTTAATCAATGTAATGTTCCCTTGTTGAATACAAGTATTAAGTTTCCTTGTTACATTCTCTTCTTTTCATATTTTACTTTTTCCCCATTGTTTTCAGAGGTGCGAGAGGTGTTCGCCCAAGTTCTCTCTGATTTTGGGATCACCTACACACGAGTCCCCATAGAACCTGGTCTTAAATTTTGCACCTTCCTCCCGTCCCATCTGCGAGACTTCAACACACAGGTTGAAAAAGACGCCCTTGACTCTATGGAGGTCTTTCATCGACATGGAATTAGGTTTGTGAGGCAACATTTTAAATGATCAACATCTGGTTTTCAAGATTTCATAAATATTTTAGACAATATTTTTTTAAAATTTGTCTTCAGTATCCTTGTGTAGTTATCAGGGCAGGTTTGACACTACGGGCCCTATCATATCATCTAGTTTCAGCTCGACGGAGTTATCATTTTCACGTCCAGTGCCTGCGTTATTTAAATAGCAAATGCTGGTCTCAAAACGAGGTGTGTTCAGGCACGCTGAAATAGACTGTGCCATTGACCAGCTGAAAACTTGTCTAAAGTTAATGGTGCAGTATTTATTTATTTTTGTTATTTAAAGGGTGCGTTAGTAAGATGCGCCTATAGGCAGCTATCAAAGTTTCAAAAATCAATCAAACTTGTGTATACTCTGCTTGTTACACACACAGGGATGCGCAGCAGCACACAAACATTTTTTTTATACTTATTTTTTTGTTTGTTGAGAGCAGAAGAACACCTTACATAACAGGAAAACAAAAAGTATACCAAAGGTTGTCATATATTACATATAAACCAGTACATTATATCAGTAAACATTTATATACACTTACAAATACAATCATCTAAACCACAGAGGAACTTAGTTCCTCTGTTTGTTCTCAAAGATTTGCAGCCAAAGTATATATGTGATTCTTTCCAGTTCTCTAACCTCTGTTACTATTTGGAACCAGTCTTTCGTAGGTGGGTCTTTCTTGAACCATTTCCGGGTTATTAGGGTTAGTTCACCCAAAAATGAAAATTCTGTCATTATTACTCACCCTCATGTCGTTCCACACCCGTAAGACCGCAAGGCGTGTATCAAACTGCTAAAGTCACATGATTTCAGTAAACGAGGCTTCGTAATGTCTTAAGTTTCAAAAAGTTTCGAAATTTCAATGGTTCACCACTGGGGGGCGTGGTACACGCACCGAACCACTGATTCAAAACAAAAGATTCGTAAAGCTTCGAAGCTTCATGAAGCAGTGTTTTGAAATCGCCCATCACTAGATATTGTTGAATAGAGTCCTTATTTTATTTTTTTTGGTGCACAAAAAGTATTCTCGTCGCTTCATAACATTAAGGTTAAACCACTGTAGTGACATGAACTGTTTTAAATTTGTCTTAGTACCTTTTTGGGCATTTGAAAGTGTAAATTATCTTGCTGTCAATGGAGGCCGCACTGAGCCATCGGATTTGATCAAAAATATCTTAATTTGTGTTCCGAAGATGAACCTTTGTCTTATGGGTGTGAAACGTCATGAGGGTGAGTAATTAATGACATTTTTGGGTGAACTAACCCTTTAAATAAATATTTGTCATCTTTTCCAACATCTCCCAAATATAGAACAGAAAATGATTTTGGTACATGTAGAGTGAAAATACTATTAATAATAGACAATACAACCTCCCAAAAACTATCCACCTTTGCACATGGCCACTTTATATTCATCTAATCTAATGTTTTTCTATGACTCCTCAGGTGGCCTGATGTTTACCTGGGCCTAAGCACCATGGGTAAGACCATGTCTGTGCCCAACCTGAAACGTGCATTGAGCTTCACGCAGAAAGCTTCACTGGATGACGGTGTGACTTCCCCATTGATTCTGACGCAGTCCGATGACGCAGCGACCGACTTCTATCGACCAGTTACAGCAGAGCTTATGGTGCATCCAGGATATCCAAGTCAACCTCACCAGGGTGGATGTGGAGAAGGACCAGATGACTTCTCTCAGTCCGCAGACCGACTACACGAGCTGAATACTTTGAGGGACCCTTTGGTGCTTCACTACTACAGGCAACAGGGGATCCACCTCTGTGCCTTTAAAGACTTTTAAAAGACTTTTAAACACATTTGGGGTATTTCAAACCGAATATCTGCTTATAGGAAATAAGATCTTAACCCATACCTCAAAAGATGGATTAGTTATATTAGAGTATGAATGCTTGGTTTGGGCAGAAAATCAGCATTCAGTTACTTTGTGCTGCTTCCAAAGCCCATACTAAACAATTTGAATACAGCCAAAACTGTAATACTCCAATTTACCAATTTCACCTAAGTTACTATTAGATTGACTTGTTTTTAAATTGTATTTTAGAAGGTTTTTTTTTAAATGGAGAGCCAGTTCTTATAATATGAAGGTGCCATTTTAATTGGATTTGATCAGAAAACTTTTGACTCATTTACGCAGCAATTTCTCTTAAATATTGCAGAGGATTGTAAAATCCAATAGCAATCTGTATTTATTACTGTAACGTACAATATGAAGATTTTAACTCCACTGAACATGTAGCAATTTCTTTATATATTTAAAAATCAATGGTATTTTTAAGGTACAATGTTTTTAATGAATGTATTTGATATTTTTATGAACTTGAATTAAAAGCACAGTACAGTTTACTCCGGATTTTTTTTCTGAAACTTGCAAAATGTCTTTGGAACAAGTATTATGAAGGTAAAAACAGCACATTAATTTTGCACTTCATCATGTACTAGTAATTCAAAGGATAAACATTTAGACCAGCTAAAGGCACCAAAGAAATACTTGTGCGTGTGTATGTATTTGTACACTGAGCATCCATCCTATTGAAACTCATTCAGAACTAGGTCAAAATAGCCTTTATTTGGAGAGTTCAACCTTTTGTCACATATTAGGATTAACATGTTTATAACCTGTGTATATTAAATTCAGGCCATTAATGGCATTTCAGATTAAGCTGTAATTGAAGCAACAGTTCGGACTTTAAGTAGTAGTCTTCATAAATATATAGTTTACTAATGCTAATATATTCAGGTTAAACAATTGCTGAACTCTTTAGTTAGAATTTGATTTCATCACACAATTCCGTAATGCTCTTTTAAACTGGGGCATCCCAGAAAAAACATTTTGATTGGTTGAATTTAATAGGAAATCCCTGACCAGTCTGTAGATTAGCACATCCAAAGCAACAAAGTGAATTTAGCCAATGTTTGAGTATAACAGTATCCCCTGTGCTTGGTCTTCCTCTTTTATTTCAGTACACAAAATGGAGTGTTTTTAAAGTCTGCATGAAAATAAGCCTTTAAGAAGAAAAGAAAAAAAATGACATAGAGAAGAGAGCAAGGGGCTTATTTGAGGCATACCGCAAGAGACTTCACCCAAATGCATAAGCAAATATTACTTAAATATCTTGAACTAAAGAAAGCCCAAAGAACCTCATCAATTTTGCATTATAAAGTTAAACTCTTAAGATGGAATTTGACAGATTGAATAATATAGTTTAAAGAAAATGTAGAGAATGTTCTAGAAAACTCACGGTCAACTACTGCGTTTATTCTGTGTTGGGAGAAAATAGGAATAATATTCTTCAGTAGCGTACATCTCTGTATATCTAGGGGCCATTTCCATGTTTAAACCCAAATAATCAATAATATACAAGAACTTCCTATGAAACACGTTAAAAGAGAGATGTTTAAAACTAGTGATCATCATGGAAAATTACGTTCACTCACACAAAGAGCATTGTTTTCATCCTTCCTTTTTCATATGCGAAACAAAAGTATTTCATAGCAATATCGGCTCCTAAGCCACCTTTGTTTCTGACTTTACAGTGGTTTTGCTGATTCGAGGCTTGGTAAAGGGCTGAAAGTAGCCTGTTCCTCAGACCCAACAAGTGCAGTGAAAGTAAAAAGGGTTATATGAAATAATCGCTTGCCCTCCCTGAAATCCTCCAGCTTTGTAACCTTCCATTCCTCCTTAATGTCTCCTTTTTGTTTTGTGGAAATCAAAAAACACACATGTAAGAAGAGGGAACAACATAATAATAATAATATACATGATAAATTACAATCCACTTCGTTTTAAATGAACTGTCACTTCCAAAAGTAATTTCTGAAAGTTTTGTGTAATAATGCAATGATTCATTTTCTCATTACAAAAGGGTCAAACAGCATTCATTACTGAAACGCCCTGTACAATTTCCAACTTCTTTCTCTTAAGTTATCCTCTAACCAAATTTTGATGCTTTTAAACTTCAGAAAGAAAAAAAATAAACAACATAGTAAAAAGTTAGTAAGGGCCTCAAGCTAACACCAGAAACTCAGAAACTCGGATGTCCTCACGGTGTCCTGCTTCAAGACGGAGGCAGCAGCTGCGCTGTACTTCTCCAGCTCGACTAGAGTGACACGTGGAAAGGAGAGGAGAAGGAGGGAAAGCGGGAGGGAGGGATAGAGGATGGCAATTGGGTGTCGGGAGGAAGGTAGTAGAGCGAGGGGAAGAGGATCAGAGTAGGAGGGGTCTGGGGCTACACACTTGTCTGGTATTGTTAGTCCACTGGCCGCTTTTCGCCATGTTTCTTTGTAAACTCTTCTGCATTCTTAAAGAATTTTTTACGGTCTTTTGAGTATTCTTCTGCTAGGTCGGCCCTCAGAGGGTGTTCTGGCTGTGGGTCGTTCACCAGGGCAATGAGCGACTGAATTACTGGAAAAGAAGGGGAAAGAAGGTACATTGTCATTGATTCCAAAAACAAAAAGTGATGGTATGTTTCAAANAAAAAAAAAAAAAAAAAAAAGAATTCTTATTGTTACCAACATATCTATTGTATTGGCAAAACCTGAAATGCTGGTTATGCAGGAAATAAGAACCCCAGCATGTTTATTCCATAAGAATAATGTACTATACAAAACTTGAATGTATGCTAATGTAATTAACACAACTACAATACAAAACTCCGGATAAAATCGATGGAAGCTTGTTTCCGCCACTGAAAAAAAATAAAGAAAGTTAACTGCGACATTTTATCTCATGATTCTGACTTTTTTTCAGAAGAATTGCGTTATATAAAGTCGCAATTGCAAGTTATAAAGTCAGAATTGAGTGATAAAGTTGAAATTGCGTGTTATAAATGTCAGAATTGTATGACAAACTCACAATTCTGATTTTATAACATGCAACTGCGACTTTGTCACGCAATTCGGAGAAAAGAAGTTAGAATTGAGAGATACAAACTTGCAATTGTGAGAAAAGAGTAAAAATTGAAAATGTATAGCCCCCAATTCTGACTTTATAACTCACAATTGCATGAAAAAAAGTAAAAATTGTGAGATGTAAACTCGCAATTGTGAGAAAAGATTCAGAATTGTGAGATAAAAAGTTGTAATTATCTTTTACATTTTTTTTTTCCATGGCGGAAACAAGCTTCCATAAAAATCCCACCTAAACAACTAAAACTAGGAGTTTAGTACTACGTGATCTCAATTTAAGTAATCTAGTTTTCTGAAGAAATGTGTGATATTACAAGAATGCTGTAAACGATCACATTTCATCTACAAAGCTGCAATAACTAATAACTGCAAGAACAGCAGATTCGATCCAATCATATACACTGCCGTTGAAAAGTCTGGGGTCTGTAAGATTTTTAAATGTTTTTGAAAGAAGTCTCTTCTGCTCGCCAAGCCTGCATTTTTTTGTTTGAAAATACAGTAAAAACTGTAATATTGTAAAATATAAAAAAAATTATACTAAAAAAAATTATATTTGAATATATTTTAAAATGGGGATACATTTTTCTTTTCAGGATTCCCTGGTGAATAGAAAGTTCAAAACAGCCTTTATTTGAAATAGAAATCTTTTATAACATAATAAATGTCTTTACTGCTACTTTTGATCAATTTAATGTGTCCTTGCTGAATAAAAGTATTCATGTCTTAAAAAAAATTTTTTTACTGGCCCTAAATGTTTTCAACGGTAGTGTATATCAAGATTTCTTTTAAAATATGCATTCTTATTTCTTTCAGTACTAATAAATTTAGCTTTAAATCATCCCTATAAGTGTGACCCTGGACCACAAAACCAGTCATAAGTCGCATGGGTATATATGTAGCAATAGCCAACTATATTACATGGTATGGGTCAAAATGAAAGATTTTTCTTTTATGCCAAAAATCATTAGGATATTAAAGTAAAGATCATGTTCCATGAAGATCTTTTGTTAATTTTCTACCATAAATATATCAAAGATTTATTTTTGTAAGTAATATGTGTTGCTAAGGACTTCATTTGGACAACTTTAAAGGTGATTTTGGCCAAATATTGTCCTATCCTAACAAACCATACATCAATGGAAAGCTTATTTATTCAGCTTTTTAAGATGATGTCTGAAATCTCAATTTCAAAAAAATTGACCCTTATGACTGGTTTTGTGGTCCAGGGTCACAATTTAGTCTGAGAAAACTACATAATCTTCATCTTTATAAAACAAACCTGAATAAAAAAAAGACTAATCTATGTAATGTTAGGGTAGTCAATAAGATGAAAAAAAAACAAAAAAGGGTGTCGTCTACTATATATACAGATGTTCAGTGAATACAAACATCACAAAGTCTTTTATTTGTTCATGATTTACACATAATAAAATGACGACAAGACCGAGAGTGTATATAGGCGCTTTTCCACTGCGTGGAACGACTCGGCTCGGTTTGGTTTGATTTCGGTTTGCTTTTCCACTGCAGTTTAGTACCGCTTGAAAGTGGGTGGGATTATAGACTGATCCTTATAGTTGCACCGCCTTTACTGCTGTGGATCTGCTCCTTGCCTACCAACAAGTCTGCACCTCGTCTACTGACCACAATACAGCCATTTCTTTTTTCAAGTTGCATGCGGTGGTCATTTAAAGCAAGTCGTTTAAAAAAAATAGTGCGAACAAATGATACTGCAGTGGCTGTTACTGACTATTTAAATCTAGCAGGTTTGGTGTCTTGTGTTTCAAATCCAATGACGTTGGTAGTGATGATTCTCTCTGACCAATCAGTGATCTCCAGTGTTTACACATCACATTTAGTATCGGTACAGCATGCTTGAAACCTTCACCGAGGTAGTACTATTTAAGCGAGCCGTACCGTTCCGTACCGAGCCGTCCCATGCAGTGGAAAAGCACCATATGAGAGCTTTAGCAGTCTGACTCATGTGGCGGTTTCAGGAATATTGCAGCACATCTCACCTTGGTCAGTTTTGGTGGCTGGTTTCCAGTTCTCTGCGCTTATGACAGGCAGGCAGACCTGTCCCTTCTCGTCAATGTTGGGGTGGTAGATCTTCGTTTTGAACGTGATCTTCGGTGGTTTGAATGGGTACTCTGCAGGGAAGATGATCTCGATCCTGAACGCCCCTTTGTCATATGGAGGGTTGTCCTGTGGGAGAATAAGGTTAAATGAGGTGAGCACAGCTTAGTCTATATGGTATATAATTAGAAACAAATGGATGTTGACAACAGGACAGAAGGGAGAATGCGTGTAGTATGAGATCAGATATGGCTGACTGCATTATAAAAGCATGGATTTCATCCAGGTCTAATTGCAGTCTAGCTCTAAAATGCACAAGAAATCTGTTCAACAACGACCATATTGAAACTTAAGCAATGTTTTAGTACAGTGGTGCCCAAACTTTTTACTACAAAACTGACAGAGGGCCGTGGGCCAAAAGTACATGTTGCTTTACATCCAATAATATTATATTAAAATTTACATAAAAAAAAATTAAAAAAAATTAACTTATATTCTCTACATTTCAATGCAAAAATAAAAGATAAATTAGAAATGAAGATGCTTCAATGGCATGTTATTTCTCCCCCACTTGTAATATGGCATGACAGGCCAAATCAAAGGTCATCAAAGGTCAGCCATTTTTGGCCCACAGGCCATGGTTTGGGTATCTGTTTTAGTATCTACAAAACACTTCACATGCAAATATACAGTATCAGAATCGTAATGCTATGTTATAACATAATTCCCAGGCTTGACTTTATGCATATGCAAATAACATGTAAATACAATTCATAAAAGAATGATGAAATATGAACATTTAGTAAACTTACTGGAACAATGAGGCCTTGCCATGTCAATATGTTTGATTCATCAACTTGAATGTTACGGAAGTTTTTCATTCCAGATTTGCGGATTTCTTCAAGCTCCTGATAAAAACAAGGGTTGTAAACAAGGATGCGTTAGATACTATTAGTGGGTTTGCCACTTTTACTTGTGGAGCAGAAATACATTAACTCTGAGATGGTTTAGTTTATGATAAAGAAATCTTTCTTTATAGCACAATCACCATTAATTAGGTATTTACAAAGTGCAAATAAATGAATTAGGAATTAGTGGAGTTTACAACATTGGCCAACAGCTTCTATGGATCTACATTACGGTCAAGACACCATAGCCAAGAGTAACCTGAGCCAGGTCTTGACCTAATGAGTCGGAGAAATTACCCCTTCCTCAGCAGCTTACTGTAAATAACTGACCCGAAGTACAAGTTAATACAAAACAAACCACACTATAAATGTCTGAAGGATCATGCAGCATCATATCCAAAAACTATTGCTCTAACATAATGCTGTCTGAGATGTCTATTCACTTCCACATACGGCTGCAACTAATTATTACATTGAAAACCGATTAATCTGTCAATAACTCCTCTGACTAATCGACGATTAATCGGATTAAACACCAAATTTCTATCTATCTACCTATATAGCCTGTGTCCACTGCTATATTCCAGTTGTGTTTTGTCTATAGAAATGTTATTAACTCCTGTAAAGTGGCATGACTTGTGATGTTTTCTGTGCACAGCACTCAGACATAATAGATAATCAAATTAGTTATTATTTTCATTATGCAATTTATCAATTAGTTGTCCTAGTCTCAAGATCATAATGTATTAAATGAATCAACAATTACATATTTAAAAATAGGTACTATGGAAAGAGTGTTTTTACTGTCCTGTGAGGATTACCCATTTCCTACCATTGTCACTGAGAGATGATTGACATTTACAGCCTCTCTTATCTAACAAGGAAGTAAACTGGTTAAGATGATCATTGTGACACAAAAAGTCTATTAACTGTACATAAACACCCTAAAACCTCAAATACACGACAATTCAGACGGTTTAACCTGCAAAATAGATTGGTCAGACTCATCTAAGTGGTTAAAAACAGGTTTGGGAATGAAGTGATTTAGACAAGACGGAAGTTCATAAAGCGAAAGCTTGTTGTGAAGCCAGTTACACTTTCGTTTTTTTTTTTATTAAGGGCGTTACTGCAACTTACCACCTAAAACCCACTAAAACGTCTTATTCACGTAGTAGCCTAATTATTTGTATTATCTTAAGCTTTGAATGTAAAAATGGCGTCGATTTTAGCTTAAAATTGACACATGTTGCTGGTTTGGTCCCTCTGAGTCATCTCTTAACGTCACTGCAGTGGGTTTAAAACATCAAGATTCGGTTAAAATGATCTATTAGGTCTTATAACAGCCGCTTAATTTAAAATGTATGGCATTTAGATGATTCGGATTTGTTTGAATCAACCGAATCCGTTCTGACGGAACTCATCGCATTAGACTCCTATACACTATATTGCTGTCATTCACTCGCTGTCAATGAATGAAAGGACTTGTTAAGATACTGAATTCTACTCTAACGTGCCCTTTGACCCACTGTCTCTCAAATCTCGAACCCAAAACCCTGTTCTAGAGTCCCGCGGCCTCCACCGGCGCTTTTCCTCCTTCATGTTTGGAAACGCGAAGCGAGCCGAGTCATCGAGTGAGAGAACCGCTCGTACCAACGCCGATCAAGCCGCAACGAACAATCGAATCGCATTTTCGACGAGTTAAACTTCATGTTTCAACCTCTATCGCGTCGTCGTGTGTGGTAACTCTTTATATGCGTTGTAAAAAGTATGAGGTTTGGACGTCTACCTTGTGTAGTCTCCTGCTCGCCGCCATCTTGAATCTTTCAACTACTACCAGAATGCACCGCGCGGCGCAGCGATGGAATCATGAGCTCGTGCGCGTTTTAAAAACTTCGGTTGGTCTGGGATCAGATTTAATATTCGCGCACAACCGACACAAAAGGCAAGGCAGGAGCGCGAATAATGATCTCAGGTCAGCATTCGTGGGTACTTTCCATTACAAAACGAAACAAAAATGCCATTTATTACACTGTGGATGGAATTGTTTCTCCCGTGATGAATCAAGCCCTATTTTAGTCAGCCTTTATTATTTACGTATCTTGAAATTGTGTTGAACTGAATTACTGAAGTGACTGTTTCTGTGAACTTCAGGATGTAGGTGTGCCGAGAAATATACAAAATGCAATGAACGTCCTTGACAAGGAAGTGTCTTTTCCGTATTTCTAGTTGAGTACTAGTTAGTGACCACATGATGTCACTCCAGAGTAAGGAATAATGTTCAGTGGTTATTTTGATGCTGATGTTTATTTAATTTGAGTGAGATTTGAATTCGAGACATCACACAAACCATGGCCCAGGGTTCAACTGGCTCATCACTAGCAATTACTATGGTACGACCATGTTTACCAAGGTATCCTTAGTTAGAAGTACCTTGGAGATTTTGTAAATCATCCAGTTGAACAGTACTGGCCTTGTGAAAAAAGAAGTGTGCTTAATTGTATGGAATGTGCACTTGTAGTGTACTTCAAATCTTAAAAGTATATTTTATAAAAAAATGTACTTGCAGATAATATAATATTAATGAAACAAAAGGCCAGTTAAATACACTTAAAGGGAGTTCTTTCTTAATACACTTAAGTACACTATTAGAAGTGCACATTGTAATAAAATCCAATTAAAAGTTTAACTTTAAACTATATATAAAATCATCATGTTTTAATAATCTTTTGTCATGCTTCAAAGAAGTACGGGACTCAGGGGGGAAATTTTGTAGAGGATTTCCATCTTTTATCCACATAATAGCCTCTAAACGCTA
Organism: Anabarilius grahami; assembly: GCA_003731715.1. Classification (NCBI taxonomy): domain Eukaryota; kingdom Metazoa; phylum Chordata; class Actinopteri; order Cypriniformes; family Xenocyprididae; genus Anabarilius; species Anabarilius grahami. Next base: position 1,781,827 of record RJVU01073134.1, read on the forward strand.
TGCAAATTTAATACATAAATATAGTGGCATCTGTGTTTAAAAATATAAAATATGTCCCCCCGGTGAATCTCCACCACATGTTCAATACATATTATAAAGTTAATATATTTTAAGTGTACTGCAACTGCATCATTACAAATGTGTAACTAAAAGTATGTTTTAATAGTTTCAGTAGAAATTGAATTAAAGTATATTTTGGTTTACCATACATGCTTGCATTCGACAGTACACTTTAACCCTAAATATATGTAAAAAAAAGCACTCTTAAGTTCATCTATTTGCATTTAATATAAATTTAAACTTTAATACATGTTAATTTAATTTAAATGAACAATTTACCATTTAACCAAAAACATTATGTCAGGTCACCCTTTAAAGGGACAGTTCACTCAAAAATGAAAATTTTGTCATAATTTACTCACCCTCAAGTTGTTCCAAATCTGTATGAGTTTTTTTCTTCTGTTGAACACAAAAGAAGATATTTGGAAGAATGTTGGTGACCGGACAGTTGATGGTAGCCATTGGCATCCATAGTAGAAAAAAAAATACAATGACTACCGTCAACTGTCTGGGTGAACTATCCCTTTAAATGCATTTCCTTTAAAGTGTATTGTATTGTAGGGGAATTTACACTTAAAAACCCAAAGACCAGATATGATGAATAAAGACCCAGAGTCAGAGTTTTAAAAAAATAGTTTGAAGAAGTTTACTGAAGAATAGTTTGCAGTTTCATCAGCAGAAGTCAGTTTCATCACTCACAAGGAGTTTGTAGGCCACTCTGCATACATTCACATTTCCACAACAATTATACTCTAACAGAGTCCACTAACTATGTCATTACCTCAGGTTAAATGATTCTGATTGGTTAAGAAATAGATAAACACATGGACTGATAGGCAGAAGCACATCTCCAACGACAGCAAGACCATGGTTTAGGTACAAAGTGACCACAGCTATGTGTTTCACCAGTTTGTCCACCTCTCCAAATACAGGATCTGCAACAAAAAATACTAGCGCACATACACAGATATATAATCTTTAAGGTTGAAGTTGGCTGAACAGGATACTTCCCCAAAACATACCGATAACATGTTCTCTCTCACAGTAAGAGGTATAATCATCATTATTCTCTAGTGTTTGAAGATGAAAAGGAAAATAAATGCTTTAACATTCGTTGAAGAAGTCATTCAAATTTAGAAGGATTATTAATAATCAATTAATAACTTGATTATAAATCACTCAAAAGATACAGTATTTGAAGCGGCAGTAGATTCCAGAATCATATATCCTTTTATGTGCATGTAAATTTGTGGTTTTGTCAGTTTGTTTATTGGTCTTCTTTTCTTGTCATAGAAGCCTGTACTACTCTGCCAACATGCTTCCCGACCTAGGAGAGATAAAAAGTGAGCTTGCACACTCCCATGGTTTCCTGGAAACCACATGACTGAAACAACTTGACCAGACTTGCTTCCCCTTCAGCAATTTCAGGTGAAGATGGGCTGTTGCAGATGGGAAACATTAACTATCTTGTTTCCGCTTTTGCTATGTTTAGCATTTAAAAATGTCAGTAGTTTTGCTTAATACATTATTTTTGGATTATTAGGTACAATTGATGCATTATATTTCAAGGTGAGTCACTTAAATGATTCAGGGCATGAAGAATGTAAACACAAGAAATGTAATTGCAAAGAAAACACCTGCCAGAATGTATACAATTGAAGCAGATCTAACCTAAATTTCAATAACAAAAGGCTTATTTTCACTGCATTGCAGTTATGACCTGCTTAATGCAGGTTTACACTTGTAAATAGGTCAATTATTGCTCAAACAGCTTAAAATCTTAAAGATGAGCTCTAGAGCACCAATGTAGAAAAGTAGGTCAGAGACCTTTTAAGTTTATTGCGTCCACAAGCACCAACAGAATCTTCAATAGAAGAAGTAAAGTGTTTTACTGTTCATTGACACCTTAATAACACTTTTTATTTCCAAAGTCTCTTATTATGGTTTGAGCAGGAATGTAATGGTTTCCAGCTATCACAGCAAGATATATATTTATTTTGTGCGGATATAATCGCCAAAAGTGATGTCTGGCCTAGGAAAAATCTTCACCCTTTATTTAAATATTTTTTTAAAAATGTGTTAAAGAATTTGTGAGCATATTGCGTAGTTGTGCTTTGAGTCAATTGTTTTATTTGTGATAAAGCAGACATATTTTTAGGCCAGGCTGTCATACAAAGAAATAATAAAGACATGCAAAAACAACCAATGAAATATTAATAACTGATTATGTTGTAGTCGATATATGCTTTTTCCTGTGAGATTTTTGGTTTGCAAAGCATTTTTTTGCATCGTTAAAAACCTGTAGCTGTAAATAATTTTGTCAGATAAATACCCTAATGAAATTTAGTGTTTTGTTTTTCCTTCACATTTAAAATATTTAAAATATTTTCCTCATATTTTGGTGTAATCAAACTCGTAGGGTCATTAAAAACAAGTAGGCTATCTCTCTGCAAGACTTGATTCTAAGCAATCAAATATTTTTGTATCACTCTCTTTCTTTTCACACAATAAATAATTAAAATTTTATGTGGCCAAGTCTTTCTCAATAAGAGCAATATAGGGTTTTTCTTCAGAACAATTGTGGTTTGTGGTGTTGGCTTCGTTGCAGATGAATTACTGGAAAGTTCCTGCTTCTGAAATTATACTGCATCCTAACACGATTTCATGTTGTGTTTTCAATTTGAGAAACACTGAGGGACTTTCCTCCTACTGAACATTATTTTTGTTATGTCATACATAGGCCTATAGGTGGAGGAGAGTCTTTTTATTTGGAAGGGGGGATTTGTTTGTACAGAAATGTAGAGAGTTTTTAAAAAAAAACATGACGGATAATTCAAAAATGTTTCCCGTTTTGACAGAAAAAACAACAAACAAGAAAGAACATATATAAATCTACCACCTAAACTTTTGATTTACGAACTGTGATCTGTTCTGGCTAGGTTTATGCGGATTCTCCCATGGGTGCGTGTGAGAGAGAGAGAGGGAGAGAGCATGCGCGCTCCCTGCCAACTGCCAAGTGATATGAGAAAACGAAACTTTTAATGCAGAGCATAAACTGATGCGCTGATTTAAATACAAAGTAAAGATGTGTGAATAGTGTGTGTGTTTGTGTGTGTGAAGTGTGGAGAAGTCATGTGACTCGCCTTCATGTGGTAGGCTACCCCCACATCAAAAAATACTATAGTCTACTTATAGTAAATACCATAGTGTTTTCGAACCATACTATAGTAAATTGTAGTTGTATTAACATTTTCTTGTATTTACAACACTTTTATTAATGAATGCTACAGCACACTGTAGTATTAACTATAGTGAACTGATAAATTGTAATAAATACTGTAGTATAGGCTACTTTAGTTTTACTACAGTAAACTGTAGTGTATTGTAGTATAATATACCCTATAGTTGTTGAAAACTTACAGTATTGGGTAAAGTTATTAGTTTATATTATAGTTGTTATATTACCAATTACCACAACAAATTAATTCAAGTACTTTACTAGGCTATGGTTCAAAAACACTATAGTATTTTTTCCGGCCCAATTCATGAGCGGCCCACTGGGAATTCTCCCGATTCTCACTATGCCGGGCCTGCATTGCATTGTAGGCATAGATGAAACGTTTTTTTCCATTTTTGGGTACTTTATGTTTGGCAGTGTGTTTGCTCTCAGGAAGATCACACACCTTTTACCTGCTCTGAGATGGGACTCAGAATCAGATTGTGCTGGTACATGATTGCTGATAAGCAATCAGAACATCTTATATCTTGGAAAGAGTTCAACTTGTCTACTATTCCAGATTGAATAACAGAAATTAACATGCTTGCAGTAACATCTGTGGCTTTCAGTAATGAAATTCAAGAATACTATTGCAAAATAACACAATAAGATATGATTAAAAAAATCAGCTTCATCCCAAATAGACTAGTAAGTGGAGTGACCTGTTGGTGCAAATATTCAAAAAACTGTGATGCAAAAACGAAGCGATTGTATAGTCCTATGAAGTATATTGAGGTGTGTGGTGACAATTGTAAAGAAATATGAGGAAAATGTTATGACATGGTACTATACCATTGCATTTTTTTTATATTAGGGGGTGTGTAGAATAAAATTTGTAAACTTTGGTATGATATTTTTAAACTTCATAGCAAGTTTTTTTCCATTCTAACCTGAAAATGACAGGTTATTGACATGCATAGACTGTTGATTTTGGAAAGCTACAATAAAGCAGAGTAGGACATTTTAACGTTATGCATTTTAAAAACGAAACTTAGTTATGCAGAAATAGGTGGAGGCGGGCTGTGCTTTTGAAAATGACACAAATAAAAATACCTTTTCATTTAGCAGTTCAGTTCAGGCCAGTGTTTTATTGTGGGGGCACATCTACACTTAGTCTCTTGTCTTGACAATAGTGATGCCCTTGGCGTTGTGTTAGGTGCTTCGCGGAAAAGCACACACCCTCGGATTCTTGCCAAGCTCTCCAATATCAAAAAGGCATTGAAACTATTCATTATTAAGATAATGACTTGTTTTGATCCCTTAAAATACCTCTTTGTTATATACAGAAAGGTTTCGAAAGATCTAGATTATGTGCATTATAATTCTATCTCTATAAGGAAATTCTAGAGTAGATTCTCGGAAATTCATTTCACCTATCAGTCTCTAAACGGGTTTGAACTGAATATTGTGAAATATAGGAATTATAAGAGAATGCTGAACTGAAATACAGTGGGGCCAAAAAGTCTGAGGCTGTTGGGAGTCAAATGTACACTAAAAAAAAAGTTTGTTGCATTTACATGATTTAATGTTGTACATCGGTCCCAAATGAATCAATCTTCATGTGACCTTTTTAGTGACCCAATTAACTCAAAGTGAATTTAAATGGCTCCCTGACATGATTCAGGAATTCAGTTTCATATATTCATACATCCAATTAAATTTCCTATATTGTAGTGTCACACAACTAAATTATATAGCTAGCTGACAAACATTTAGCTAGCAATAGCACACATTAGCATTTTAAGGGGGGACACTACAGGCAAAAACACAGTTTTTTCAGGCACCTGTCAATTTTGAGATTTTGTACTTTTTGGCTAGTGTTTTTTCAGACTGGTGGAAAGAAAACATCCAAAATACAATTTTAAGTGTATCTTTTATAGCACTTCATCTATTTGCGTCTATAGATTTAATTTACTGTAAATATGTTTAAAGGCCGTTTTCTCAAAATGAGTTTTTTCACCTGCTCTGAGTCAGAAATCTCCACTTCAGCAGAACATATATACACCAAACTTTACAGTTTTGTTCCTATCTATATTCTGAAGGTTTTTACAGAGGGATTTGTTGATATATTATTTGCCTGATTTTATACAACATTCTATTCCTAAAAAAAATAGTGAAAATATTTTTTTTTCTGGCTGTTGATAGTATTTTCTGATTTATGGAGTGATAAAAAGAGATATCCAAAATCCCCTCTGTAAAAACCTTTGAATTTAATATGTCCAAAAAATTAAATGGGAATCCTCATTTGCATATTTAAACATAACATTTTAGAAAACTTGTAATACAAAAAAGGTTTGCAATTTTTTATGTAATCAATCAGCTGGGGTAGTATGGTTATATCTATTAGATATTTTTTTTACCCTATTCACCTGGGGTGTCTCGCCTTAAATGCTAAGCATTAATGCCCGGTTTCACAGACACAGCTTAGCCTAAACCAGGATTAGGCCTTAGTTCAATTAGGATATTTATAACTTTTATAAACGTACACTAGAATAAAGACATTACTGGTGTGCATCTTGAGACAAAACAATGGCACTGACATATTTAAAGAGATGTCAATACAAGCTGCGTTCAGTTAAAACAGCTCAAACATGCATTTTAGTCTGGGATTAGTTTAAGCCTTGTCTGTGAAACTGGGGGTCAATGCTCCTTCGGCAAAACAGTTATGAAATTAGCTGTATCAGCCCACAGCCTATAGGCAAATTCTCCACTCTTCTCCACAGTGGTAACCCAATGTAATTTAAATAGTTCTAATTCCAACATAATTGAACATTAAACACTATTACACACTATCAAGTCTCTTCCTTTTCTCATCTTGTTCAAAAATACATAAAATAACACTTAATTTCAACATTTACGGTGCGAAAACAATCATGGCCGCAATATGTCAAAACGACATTGTACTTCAACAAAAATACACTGCTCCCTTTATCAGTCCATTCAAATGTTTAAAATATATAGACACAATATGGTGCGATAAACCAAAAATAAATGAATAAATAAACTAACGTTAAACAAAAGGTGTGTTTTTTTGGGGGGTCAACCAGCATACAAAATGTGTGACGAAGGCGCCTCCTTGATTGTCTCGTTAAGATGATGCAGAAGTGCGTTCCAAAAAAAGAGTTTTTTTGACGCCTACACCCTTCATCCCTTTGGAGCTCTCACTCCGGAGGGTATTAGGGTTTGGGGATGAGCCCTTCCGAATGGAACGCAGGGTGACTCTCTATTGATTGAGCCATATGCAAAGCATGCTGGGAACTAACAAGCCACGCCCAGTTTCCGTTAATGCAACACAATTCATTCATGTAATCGCAACAAAAAAGGAATAAGTAAACTTATTTTATATAAGTGGATTGAACACAATCAAATTAAGTTAGGACAATGTATAGCAATTGTGTTGCTTTAGCTCATTTTAAATAAAGGGGCTATATGTGAGATTTTTACTTTAATAAAGCATAAAAATACCCCAATATGTTTGCAGATATTTAGGAAACATGCTAAGTTCACCTACTTGTTTCTCAGAAAAACAATGTTACAGCCAGATATTCTACTTTGAAATGTGCGTTCCGTGTCGGAATGTCTGTCTTTGTTTTGGTCTGTGCGAAACCGTGTGCTGCCAGTTTATCCAATAGTATTTTGACATCACGGGTTGCCAATTGCAGCCATGGAAACCAGCAAACAAATTGGGTCGCAGATTGTACCTGACATAAAAAGCCTCTGCATCCATCTAAAAATCTCTATGAACAACAGCATATTAAAACACAGATAAATCAACTCATCACTGTTCAGTTTGTCACATGTTCAGTATAGCTCTCTCTGTCAGCGACGAGGGATTTACATGTCATAAATGTAGGGAAATAGTCAGGCTGACAGAGAGAATCTCAGAATTAGAGACACGCATCCAAACTTTAATCGAGGATAGTAAGAATGCAGGGGCTTCAGATACTGTTTTGGATGCGACTAGCTTAGTGAACTCTGTACATTGTTCGGTTCCGGCTGTAGAGCCCGCGCAGCAGGGCACTTGGGTAACGGTGAGGCGGCCTAGCCGCGGAAAACACCACTCTTCCGTTCCAGTAAGAACATCAAACAGGTTCTCCCCACTCAGTGACGCACCCACTGAGAATCCTGTTGAAAGTGCCCTAGTTATTGGCGATTCTATTACACGGAACGTGAAAATAGAGACACCAGCCACCATTGTCACATGTTTGCCGGGAGCCAGAGCACCTGACATCAAAGCAAATTTAAAAGTGATGGCTAATGCTAATCGTAAATACTCTAAAATTATTATTCACGTCGGCACAAATGATGTTCGACTTCGCCAGTCGGAGATCACTAAAATTAATATTAAAGAGGTGTGTGAACTCGCAGTCAGGAGAAGTAATTTGCTCTGGTCCCCTTCCTGTTCGTAGGAGTGATGAGATAGTTAGCAGATTATCATCACTCAATGGCTGGTTGTCTAAGTGGTGTCCGCAGAATAATATAGGTTTCATAGACAATTGGAAAAGTTTTTGGGGCAGACCTGACCTGTTGAAAAGAGATGGTATTCATCCCTCTCGGGATGGTGCTGCTCTTCTCTCTAGTAATATGGCACATAGTCTTAGAACTAAAACATGACAAACTGGGGCCCAGTACAGGAAGCAGACAGACTGGCTAAACCGACCGTCTGCTAGCTGCCTCACGTTACAGAAGTCAGATAATTCCCAACACATAGAAACTCTCGCACCTAGATATTATCACATAGAGACTGTGTCTGTACTCCGAATTAGTAAAAACAAAAAACTTCCAAACCCATTTAATGGTAAAAATTTAATTGATGTTCAACAAATAAAAAACAGAGATAATAATGATAAACAAATGATAAAGCTTGGGTTGTTAAATATTAGATCACTTTCTTCAAAAACACTTATTGTGAACGATATTATCACAGACAATAATCTAGATGTGCTGTGTTTGACAGAAACCTGGCTAAAACCGGACGATTACATTACTTTAAATGAGTCTAGCCCTCAAGGTTATGATTATAGACACAATCCTCCACAGAAAGGCAAAGGGGGAGGTGTTGCTGTAATTTATAGTAATATTTACAGTATCAGCCAGAAGTCTTTCAAATATAATTCCTTCGAAGTGATGGTGCTTTACGTAACATTATGTAAGTTGACATTTGTGCTGGCTACTGTATACAGGCCACCAGGACACCATACAGACTTTATCAAAGAAATTGCCGATTTTCTATCAGAATTAGTACTAGCTGCAGATAAAGTCCTTGTTGTTGGTGATTTTAATATCCATGTAGATAATAAAAAAGACTCATTGGGATTGGCATTTACAGACATTCTAAACTCTATTGGTGTTAGACAACACGTGTCAGGACCCACTCATTGTCGTAATCATACTTTAGATCTAATATTGTCACATGGAATCGATATTGATGCCGTTGAAATTCTGCAGCAGAGTGACGACATCTCAGATCATTATCTAGTCTCGTGTATACTACATTTAGTTAAAGCGGCTAAACTGCCTCCCTGCCATAAATATGGTAGAACCATCACTTCTACCACTAAAGATCGCTTTATAAATAATCTTCCTGATCAGTTTCATCGCCTTAGCATACCAGACAGCTTAGAAGACCTCGATGTTGCAACAGAAACTATTGCCTCTGTCTTTTCCAGCACATTAGACTCAGTTGCTCCTTTGCGTTTAAAAAAGATTAAGGAAATTAATCCAACGCCATGGTACAATGAGCACACTCGGGCCCTAAAAACAGCAGCTAGAAAAATGGAGCGCAGCTGGAAGAAAACAAAACTAGAAGTATTTCGCATTTCGTGGAGAGAGAGAATGATTGAGTACAGAAAGGCCTTAAAAACTGCTAGATCTGCCTATTTTTCAAAACTTTTAGAAGAAAATAAACACAACCCTAGGTATTTATTTGATACAGTGGCTAAATTAACAAGAAATAAAGCTTCAACTTCTGATGTTTCCAAAGAGCACAGCAGTAATGACTTTATGAACTTCTTTACTTGCAAGATTGATAATATTAGAGAAAAAATTATAACCATGCAACCGTCTACTACAGTATTGTGTCAGACAGTGCATTGTAGTGTCCCTGAAGAAAAATTCAATTCATTTACTGCTTTAGGAGAGGAAGAATTGTCTAAACTTGTTAAATCATCAAAATCATCCACATGTATGTTAGACCCTATACCGACTAAGCTATTGAAAGAGATGCTTCCAGAGGTCATAGATCCTCTTCTTAATATTGTTAATTCATCTTTATCACTAGGATACGTACCAAAAACTTTTAAGCTGGCTGTTATTAAACCTCTTATTAAAAAACCACAACTTGATCCTAGAGAATTAGTCAATTACAGGCCGATTTCAAATCTCACTTTTCTGTCAAAAATACTAGAAAAGGCAGTTTCATCACAACTATGTTCCTTTTTAGAAAGAAATAGTATCTGTGAGGATTTCCAGTCAGGATTTAGACCGTACCATAGTACTGAGACTGCTCTCATTAGAGTTACTAATGATTTGCTCTTATCATCAGATCGTGGTTGTATCTCTCTATTAGTGTTACTGGATCTTAGTGCTGCATTTGACACTATTGATCACAATATTCTTCTAAATAGACTCGAAAACTATGTTGGCATTAGTGGAATTGCATTGGCATGGTTCAAATCATACTTATCTGACCGTTATCAGTTTGTAGTAGTAAACGATGAGATGTCATATCAATCACAAGTTAAATATGGAGTACCGCAAGGCTCAGTACTAGGACCGTTGCTTTTCACTCTGTACATGCTACCCTTGGGAGATATCATTAGGAAGCATGGCGTTAGTTTTCATTGTTACGCTGATGATACTCAGCTCTATATCTCTTCGCGCCCTGACGAAACTTACCAATTCGCTAAATTAACAGAATGTATAGCTGATATAAAAAACTGGATGACCAGTAATTTCCTACTACTAAATTCAGAAAAAACAGAGATTCTAATTTTTGGACCGAAAACTTCTTCACGCAATAACCTAGAATACTGTCTAACACTTGATGGCTGCTCTGTTAAGTCTTCGTTGTCAGTTAGGAACCTAGGTGTGCTCTTTGATACCAATCTTTCATTTGAAGGCCATGTTACTAGCATCTGTAAAACCGCATTCTTCCATCTTAAAAATATATCTAAACTACGACATATGCTCTCAATGAAAAATGCAGAACAGGTAGTTTATGCGTTCATGACCTCAAGGCTAGATTACTGTAACGCTCTACTGGGTGGTTGTTCCTCCCGCTTGATAAATAAACTACAGCTCGTATCTCTTTAACCTGGCATACACATAACACATTATCAATTTATATTTTCAAATCCGTTAAAGGATTATTAGGCTGCATAAAATAGGTCAGCCGGAACCAGGAACACTTTCTATAACACCGAGATGTACTCGTTACATCTGAAAAAGAATGGCATCTACGCTAATATTAGTCTTTCTGTTTATCCCGAGGTTTACCGTAGTCAACCGGATCCGGGCCGTATTCAGCTGAGACCAAGGACCGGAGCCATGACACGACCACAACGCAGCCCTGAAGTATCAGCAGAGATCGAGTCGACTAGATCATCCATTGTGAAGGCCTCATCGTGATGAATACGATCCTCAACTGGATGGAACTGAAATAAACACTTTGATTGGTGCGATCCTATCAGACTTATGATAGCAACCTGATTCGTAACAAAGCACTGTTCGCCAGAGGAGAACTGGCCCCCCGACTAAGCCTGGTTTCTCCCAAGGTTTTTTTTTCTTCTCCATTTTAACACCTATTTGCCACTTGTTTGCCACCTGATGTCACTTGATGGAGTTTGGGTTCCTTGCCGCTGTCGCCTTTGGCTTGCTTAGTTGGGGACACTTGACATTTGACTTGACATTTGATATTCAACAGTATTCTTGACATTTAATCAACAGTGCTTCTGATCTGCCTGCATTGACACTATTCTTTAAGAGCTGCTGTGCAGCCAAAATTATGTACCAGTTATCAATGTAAAGCTGCTTTTACACAATCTGCATTGTAAAAAGCGCTATATAAATAAAGGTGACTTGACTTTACAGTGTGTAAGTCTCCTCAGCTTTCATTGTCAATTGCGCTCCCTGTTGTTGCGTGTCCTCAAACTGGCCACCCGCGTCTTTGAAGGAGGGGGCGGGGCAACTAATATTTTGAATTTGGACTGCAGTAACTATTTCAACCACTGGGTGTCATTCCTACATATAGCCCCTTTAAGCAATTTGAACAAGCAGCAAAAATCTTTTTTTCAGTGTGGGAGTCAAAATTTAATCGAAAAATAGGCTAATGAGTAATATAAGAAAATAAAATGTCAAATGAAAAAGATATTTAATATATTTATTATTGATATAATTTTAATATTGATTAGATTATATTGATAATATTCATTTTCTGCATCAAAAATGATATTGTATGCGCTCCAAAAGATAACCAGTTCGTGCGTAAATCAAGAAAGGTTTGAGCAACCAAAAAAACAAAATTGTCCACACACGGAAGGACATGCAATTAGACCAAGGCAAGGGTCTATCACAAAAATTACTTTAACATCTACAAGGTGAAAAATGTGCAAAAAAGTGAAAAGTGTCTTAAAAACAGACCAAAATTAATGTTAATTTTCCAAATCACTCAAATTGCTATGCTGATAACATAAATGGCCCGTGTGCTGGCAATTTGTGACCACTGGTTTATAGAAAACGAAAGTTATGAGGACTAAACTGTTATGCAATGTTTGCAATGCAACCCTTATAAAATTACATTTACGCATTTGGCAGACGCTTTTATCCAAAGCGACTTACATTGCATTATACACTACATTTGTATCTGAGTATGTGCAATCCCTGGGATCAAACCCATGACCTTGGCATTGCTAGTGCCATGCTCTAACCACTGAGCTACAGGAAATTACTGAGGGTTCAGTTAAAAAGATTTGTGTGTGTGTCCATGTTGTTAACAAGCAGCTAAATTAATGTTTAGGTCATGCACCCCTGCAGAGAATTCTACTGGAATAGAGAAAAAAAAGAAGCAAGAAAGAATGTGGGAATGATAAAGCCAAACGAAACTGTTGCAGTTACGAGTAGGGGTGGAGGCGGAGCAGGTGCGGTAAGTGTTGGTGTGAAAGTGAAAGTTAGCTCATTTTTTTGTGTATAAATACCTGCACCTGATACCTGGAAGTCACACCTGTGCAAAATTGTCTGATGCACTTGCAGCAACCAAACACAAAGACAAGGATGCAGACTTCAACAGTAACTCTCCTGGTCATTACTGCGCTCCTCTGGGGCAACATAGAAGGTAAGACTGAAACAGAAACATTGAAACTCCTACTCTCATGGCACACTATACTTGCAGCTTCTCAGAAGCATCCTGGAGCATTTCAAATCCAAATTCTTTTGAATTGGGAGCTGGCTGCAGCTTTTTTTCTGTGCTGGCTTGCATTTCTCAAAGATTCGGTTATAGTAAATGTGGGAACAAGTTCCTGGAAGTCCAGAAACAGACCAGGTTTTGTTCTTGCATGGGGTCAAGTACACATGAATTAGGGGGGATTTCCAGTGACAAGCATTACTAATGACATCCATTCATTCTCAGCATTTTCAGATGCAGCTGTGGATTGCTGTCTGACCACCAAGGACACTCGTATTCCAATACAGATCGTTGCATCGTACTTTCACCAAACCGCAGACAGTGGATGTGCCATTGCTGCTACTGTGTAAGTATCAGTTGATTCCCAACCGACTTCATTGATTCTACGCTAGGATCGTATTAATGCATGTTTCCCTCTCTATGATCCCATAGATTCATCACAAAAAAGGACAAGAAACTGTGCGCTCCACCAGAGAAAAACACCTGGATTACCAAAATCATCTCACACCTGGAGAAGAAGAAAAAAGCTTCTCACTAGGAACCCATGGTACTAATAACTCCTACTGCACGTCCCTTTTCAAGCTTTTAGTTCTGCTCTCATAGTTCTGATATCTCACAGCTGTATTGGACGTTTAGCAGAAGTTGTGCAGTTCTTCTTCTTTAAAACTTTTCTGGCCCCTGATAACGAAAACTTACCATGGTTTCGTTTTCCTGCTTTACAGATGGGAGGTGAACATGATGACCTATAACTGCACTGAGCAACACTGAATGCAGGAAGTGACACTTAATCATCAACTGCGACAGTGATTTTTCAAAAAAATTGTATATGATAAAATGCTGATATGCTATTTCCGAAATGTATTATGTTGTTTATATTTTGCTGTACTGTCTTACTGTAACGATTATGAGTCATTTGCATGAAATATCCTGTCAGCTGTATTTGTGTTTTTTTGTGTGACTGGAAGTTTTTGCTAAGAATGATTTCAAATAAATTCATTTTGTTAAATCTAATGTCCACTGCAATTATTTCATCTTACAGTGTAATTTTTCCTTCATTTGTGCTTATGGACAAGATGCAGTAATATGCCTTTTTCAAAATCAAAAATTTGGTGTCAGGATTTTTTTTTTTAATGTTCTTGAAAGAAGTATTTTATTTAATCAAAATTACAGTAAAAACAGAAATATTGTGAAATATTATTGCAATTTAAAATAGCCCTTTTCTATGTATTTATATTTTAAAATGTAATTTATTCCTGTGATGCAAAGCTGAATTTTCAGCATCATTACTCCAGTCTTCAGTGTCACATGATCCTTCAGAAATCATGCTGATTTGATGCTCAAGAAACATTTCTTATTATTATCAATGTTGTAAACTCTCACCTGTTTGATGTCTGATGTACATGTTCACTTTACAAACAGTGATGATATCAGACATTCGTGCACAATACTGTTGCTTTCAAATACTTATTTTGTCAAATGCTTAAGAGAGTGATGAGGATCCTTGATAATCGGCATATATAAAAAGTGTGTGCAGTCTGAATTTGTGTGAATCGCCTGTTTTATTCAAATGCAAAATGGCAATGCTGAATAGAAAGGCATATTTCATCATACTGTTAGATTTGATCTACATTTCTTAGTGCTATACATTTAAGAATTTAATCAAATAACCATGTTTACAACCCTAAATGTTCAGCCATTAAGCCAATCTATCAGTATAAAGTATCAAACAGTATAAAGTTGGGCTTTGACATTCAAACCTTTACAATAAACCCAACAGAAGTTTCCACACACACACAAACACGTGTTTTTTTTATGGGGACATTCCATAGTCATAATGATTTTTATACTATACAAACTGTATATTCTGTCTACCCTAAACCATACCCCATCATTTCTGCATTTTTAAATTTCCAAAAAACATCAGTATGATTTATAAGCTGTTTTCCTCATGGGGATCCAAAAAATGTCCCCACAAAGC
>RJVU01073134.1:1797688-1823015 GCA_003731715.1 Anabarilius grahami
GATAAAGCATAAGTCCTCTTCACTCCCCATAATCTTGAAAAAATAATATATATACACTATTACAGCATTTTGTTTAGAGACCTTCGTCAGACATTTTTTAACCAATTAAATTTTTTTTTTAAAAATAAATGTAACATATATTAAGTAAACCACATTTAGTAAACAGTTTATCTGATGTAAGGATGAGACTTTTATTCTTAGTTAGGCTATAGTTCTTATTCCCACTTGATCCCAGCTGTGCATAGCACATTTGTTTCACTTTACTGCAAGCTATTATATATATACGGCACAGTAAATTATGCGCAATAAATCTTTTGTCCCACGAAACTGAATGCCAAAACCAGTAAGTGTTGTTTTTCTTACATGCAGATGTTATAAGAGACTTCTCCCAGAGGCAGACGCAAGTGGTGTTGATTCCTCCTTTTCCTGTCTTTCCATCTCTTGTCTCTCATCATGTCCATTTCTCTTTTGTCTTGATCTTTCTCAGAGGCTCAAGCAGACTTAGCATTGGACTGTTGCCTGGCTGTTAGCCACAAAGCCATCCCTAGACAAATCCTCCTCACTTACCGGAAGCAGTTCAAAGGTGACGGCTGCCCCCGTGATGCTGTTATGTAAGTGTATTAATCAAAGGAAAATACTGGATGTTTATATGCAGTACAAAATACTGGGTCATCTGTGGGAGCCTGGGAGAGAATGGAACAATTTATGATCACATTTCTGAGCAAAGCAGAAGTGTGTATTTCATGGGAAATGCTATTTCATGAATGCTCTAATTGTCTGTTCATGTGCAAAAATCAATTATCTTTCAGATTCGTCACCAGGAAAGGTTTGCGCCTTTGCGCCCCACCTGTCACTGGAGAGCAGTGGGTTAAAGAGAATATCAAGTTTCTGGACACTAGGCTCAAGAAGTGCAAAGAAACCAAATTCCATGTATGTAATTTACCTCAGCTTTATCATATATTCAGTCATAGCATTGTAGTTTTAGTTCCTCAGCTGTCTTCAATAGTATTGGATGACATAAAGCTGGTTGCACAACAGGCATGTCATTGTTATTGCACGAGTCCTGCAGCAGGTCACTTTCTCTTCTCTGGTTTTCGTCTGACTCATGACTTTGTTTATATAGTAGATCACAATTTGAATGTTAAAGTCTTACTCATGCAAAACCACAGACTACTCAACTATGAAACCACATGCAAAAACATCCTCCTACAGCAAAGAAAGTGAGCTTTAAACAGACCACCAACAATGTGGACTTGGCCTCAGTCGTGCTTTTTGTACATGAAGCTTGTGCTGCAGATTTCTATTTCAAATAATGCAATTAGAATTAGAATCAGGATTCTAATATGAATGCAACAGTTCTAAAAATAGAAGTTGACAGTCAAGTGAAAGTCTACAATCTCTTTATAAGGTGGTTTTAACCAAAGTTCCTTTAAGACAAGTCATTTCACTCGGCGGCCATCTTTGAAACGCCTCTCTGGCAAGTGCAGCTCGTATCTCTTTGAATGAAGAAAACATCAAATTCTCCAAAGCTGTTTTCCAAGCTTTCGATTAAATGTCATATTTGAAATCACCAATGAAATCTGACAACAACTGTCTCATAAATTTTGTTTCTAAACGTTCGAATCATGACAAAAAACAGTATTTTTCAGGCTGGATCAAGCTAATGCGCATGTGCAGTCCTAAATGCGCGTCTCTTGCGCCTCATTTCAGAGGCGCGCATCTGACTGTTTCTATAGGAACCGGAGCTTCTAACAGTGACGCGATGACTTTACCAATTGGTGATTGGCTCTTATTTAAAAGGCGTGACCTATTTCGCCATATTGCGCGTTGCACTTTCTCCCAAATCAAAAAGCATCTTGTGTTTTTCTATAGTCTTTGCTTTAACTAATTGTTTGCTTTTTATGCTTTTATTTTCAGGAGAAACGCTGTCATGCCCTGAAGAATTTGTCTGTTTGAGTGAACACACACACACACACTCAGACACACACACTCAAACACTCACGCACACACATATTCAATGGCAGCTAATGACCTAATTTTGACATAGATCATTTCTCATATAACATCTTCCTGTCCTTTTTCACCTGATCAAATCAGGCCAAGTTGTGTGATCTTATTATTCACAAATCCATTTTTTTTTCTCTTTGTTTGTTCTATTTAGATATAATCATCTTGATGCATTTAATAAACCAGTTGACAAACACAATTATTGGTGGGACTGTATTCTTTATGTCACATTCTGACTTTATAGACATGGTAAATGCATACTGTATTATCTGATTATATGTAATCTGAATTACATAATCAGATTCCAAAAATTAAGTACTTGTAATTAGATTATATTATGTATTAAAATACTCATAATCAGACTGTAGTTGCTTTTCAGTTGATTACATGATCGCATATTATTAACATAATGGCAAATTATGTCTTTGCGAGGCTTTTTTTCTGTCAGACACATTAAGATGCACAGATTCACATTATTTTGAAGTGAAGTGAAGTGACATGTGGCCAAGTATGGTGACCCATACTCGGAATTTGTGCTCTGCATTTAACCCATCCAAGTGCACACACACAGCAGTGAACACACACACCGTGAACACACACCCGGAGCAGTGGGCAGCCATTGCTGCGGCGCCCGGGGAGCAGTTGGGGGTACGGTGCCTTGCTCAAGGGTCTCACCTCAGTCGTGGTATTGAGGGTGGGGAGAGCGCTGGACATTCACTCCCCTCACCGACAATCCCTACCAGACCTGAGACTCGAACCCATGACCTTTGGGTTACAAGTCCGACTCTCTATCCATTAGGCCACAACTGCCCCCAAAATATTTTATATTTACATGCAATGGAGGGATTTCCAAACTTTTTTTTTTGTCAGCTGAACATCTTTGACTCAATATATTTACTTAAAGTACTGACTGAGATTTTAAGTTAATAATTAAAGGTGCAATATGAAAGAATTTTTGCAGTAAAATATCCAAAAAACCACTAGGCCAATGTTATATATTTTATTCACTTGAGTACTTACAATATCCCAAATGTTTGCAACTATTTGTAAATCGTGAGAAAATTGCAATTTTAACCAAGGCGTGTGAGGAGTCGCCTGTCAATGGCGTCATACCCGCGTTACCCTCGGTTTCCGGTTTATTTTGTAGAAACCATGGAAACACCAAAGACGCTTTAATATATTACATGTTTTAATATACAGGGGACAACTGTTTGCTTACATTTATAGACAGAAAACGAATTGTTGTTATATAGCTCAACACCTTTAGTCTTATTGTTTAAATCTAATTTTCTTGATTTATTTGCGAGTACCATGCTTTACCATGCCTCAGAGAAAAACACTATTTTGTCAAGTAGCTAACAGCATAATCAGATGCAGCTTTATTTTTAGTAACAGTAATACAGAATTTTCTCCATCATACAATACGTTTTAAAATTAATTGCATGCCATTTATCAACACAAGCCATCCAGCATTTAATATGATATTCTAAAATCTTACTGCAGCGTGCAACAAGTGTCTCATAGCAGCCTGCAAACGAACGCACAGAGTAACATTATAACATCATTTTCAACACACTCAAATGTATCTAATATGATAAACAGAGCTGTGTTACCTCATACTCATGACCGGAAAAGAGGAAGCGGCGCCGGCGACTGTGACATAATAAAAGTTCCGCTGCTCGTGAGGCGTGTGTTGCGCAATCACTCCAGCTCCTCGTTCAGCTCCCACAACACTCGGTCCTGCTCTGCTTTATACTACAGTAACGTTAATAATCGCATTCATGAACATGATTTCTTCCCGAGTCCTATCCCAATTCTATTCCACCTGTCGTTGAGGTGAAGACCACATGTCCCAAGATTCTGCGCTCAAACTTGGCGTCATCAAGCTACGCCTTTGTTTTGAAAAGGCCTCCAGCGACCTCTAGCGGACAGAAAATATTACATATTGCACCTTTAAGTCAATAAAATGCATTTGCAGGTTCTTTTATGTCAGATAATGGTCACACAACATGCAGGTAAACAAATAAAATAGTTATTTTTATGATTTTTATTGTCACAAACCCCTTACAGGTCCTTCCAAATTCCATTTTGGGTCATGTTGAATGTACTTCATGTTGTTAATAAAAAAGAATGGAATGTATGTTCTTTCTCTTTGTATTTTTATATCAATATGGTGCAAGATAATTTGTAAGATTTATGTGAGAAATGTTTTATTGAGTCCTTAAATAAAGTGGATTACAATCATTGTAGAATAACCCTATCTCTAAAATACAACTTTTGGCTTTTAGTCCATAAAGACATTATTCAGTGTCTCTGTATGGAGATTTTGCCTCTGTTGGAATTCTGTCTGAAATTATTTCCCCCAAAACAGCTTCACACGCACACACACACACACTAACGCTAAACGCCAGTGAGTGGCGCTAATGAGCTAATCTAATCTCTTCTGTGTAGCGTAAAGCAAACACGAAGAAGAGGACTAATCATACCAACTCCGCAATATGACACGATTTTCAGACTCTCACGTCGTATTTCATTTTCTGTGTATAATTATTATGCTCTTAAATGACGGAACTATTTGTAATGTTGGTAAGTGAGCTTTGAACATATGAAATATCAATAAGAAAATCCGTAAACATAACAAAAACAAAGTCAGCTAGCTGGATAACTGCTAGCAAACATCTTGTTGTCATGGAGAAGCTCAAACTTAAATGTATAATTAAAACATATGTTAATAATGTAAATTAAGCATGTATTCATTAATAACGTCAAGGGTATTTAAATAAACCCTTATATTCCAAAGTCAACCGTAATACAAATCTGAAATCAATAGAGAAGAAATGAATGTATGATTATTTCAGTGTTTCAGCCTGCGTTTCTTCTGGCATCTGGTCCAAGAATATCATCATTTCTGGTTGGAAACGTGTCTGGCATTTCCTTCAGCCTCAGGGCTGTTTCATCCTCAGATGCAACAGGTAGACAATTCCCACAATATTTCTATTCAAACACATACACACACACATGTGACACTTTACATTAAGCTCCCATTAGTTAGTTAATGCATTGATTAACAAGCAGCAATACATTTAGAAGCATTGTTAGTTCATGTTAACTAATGGATTGTAAAGTGTTCCCCGTGGAGACTGTAATATTTGAGCTTCAACAAATGATTTCATTGTGAACCTCTTCAGGTAGCATCCCATCGTCATCTTGTATGCCGGTTTATCAAACACAGTGGAATCTTTCATATGAATTAATTGGGAAGGTGAGTTGATTCTGCCACATTAACGGTAGGTTTATGCAGTATAGAAGTGCAAATACTGTATCTTCCTTATGTTTAGAAGTCACTCAAAATCAGCAACATGGAAAATGTATGCAGCATGGAAAGAATTTCCAGTAGTTAACAAGCATCAACACATCAAGAAATTGACTTGTAAAGTCCCCGGTGAAGTAACAGGAAAATGCAATCTGTATTATTAACTTTTATTCCAGTTAACCTGTCATTAAGCAGGGTGTGATCACCTACGCGTGACTGAAATTCCCCCACTGTTTTCCTGTTTAGCCTTATCAGGGAAATAGTTTGTAGGGAGATGCATATTATGAGCTCCAGAACTTGCCCTGAGATTAATAATAATCGAATAATTACTTTTCTTTGTATTTCTTTAGGCACCTCAGTCAGCACAGGTGTTTGCAACATTATTAATCATATTTGCATCTTAATCATAGGTGCTTTAGAATTTAATAGAGCATTCAAACGTACAGTAATCAAAAAAACATTTTCTGGTAATTTCCCGTTGTGAAATGGCACTTTCTTGTAAGTTGCTCTTCTAAGAATGTACACTACCGGCGTTCGGTAGTTTGGAGTCTGTACATTTTTTTTTTAATTTAAGGAATTAATACGTTTATTGAGCAGAGATGCATTAAATTCATCAAAAGTGACAGTAAAGATATTTATAATGTCAGTTCTTATCTTTAGAACTTTCTTGTAATTAAAGAACCCATGGTTTACATTAAAAAAGATGAAGCAGCGCAACTGTTTTCAACATTGATAATAATAATAAATGTTTCTTGAGCATCAAATCAGCATATTAGAATGATTTCTGAAGGATCATGTGACACTATTGAAAATTCAGCTTTGATCACAGAAATAAATTACATTTTAAAATGTCTGGTTATTTTAAAATAAACAGAAAACTGTTATTTTAAATTGTAATAATATTTCACAATATTACTGTTATCAGCTCATAGTATGGAAATAGATCTGACTTTCTTGAAATGTGTACATTCATATCTATTGTTCATATGAAAACTAGACTAACGTGATGGGAATATCCCTGACATTCAAGTTTGACAAACTGCAATGACATACCAGAAAATTGCTGTAGGAGTTTAGAAGTGTGATCGCCTCAAGCAGAGAGGGGCCAGAAGGAGCAGCTCAACTATGCATTTTGACTGCTTGGTTTCCGAGATATTCCTATTTTCCACTGTATTCCTCCTCACGCTAAATTATGTATTACGTTATTTTTTTGAAACTTCTGCCTCAGGGTTTCATAAACACAGCCCAAGGCCCATAGATGACAAGAACCCCACACTTACCCCGAAAAACACCACATTACCGTTCAAACGTTTGGGGTGGATAAGATTTTTAACACTTTACAAAAAGGTTACATTTGTGAAAATTAGTACAATAACTAAATTAGTTAAAGGGTTAGTTCACCCAAAAATGAAAATTCTGTCATTAATTACTCACCCTCATGCCGTTCCACACCCGTAAGACCTTCGTTCATCTTTGGAACACAAATTAAGATATTTTAGTTGAAATCCGATGGCTCAGTGAGGCCTGCATAGGGAACAATGACATTTCCTCTCTCAAGATCCATTAATGTACTAAAAACATATTTAAATCAGTTCATGTGAGTACAGTGGTTCAATATTAATATTATAAAGCGACAAGAATATTTTTGGTGCGCCAAAAAAACAAAATAACGACTTATATAGTGATGGCCGATTTCAAAACACTGCTTCAGGAAGCTTCGGAGCGTCTTTTGAATCTTTTGTGTCGAATCATGATTCGGATCGCGTGTCAAACCGCCAAACTGCTGAAATCACGTGACTTTGTCGAATCACCGCTGATTCGACACAAAAGATTCATAACGCTCTGAAGCTTCCTGAAGCAGTGTTTTGAAATCGTCCATCACTAAATAAGTTGTTATTTAGTTTTTTTGGCACACCAAAAATATTCTCGTCGCTTTATAATATTAATATTGAACCACTGTACTCGCATGAACTGATTTAAATATGTTTTTAGTACATTAATGGATCTTGAGAGAGGAAATGTCATTGTTCCCTATGCAGGCCTCACTGAGCCATCGGATTTCAACTAAAATATCTTAATTTGTGTTCCGAAGATGAACGAAGGTCTTAAGGGTGTGGAATGACATGAGGGTAAGTAATAAATGACATTATTTTTGTGTATTAATACACGTAGTACTTTAACGTGAACTAACAATGAACAGTTCTTCTACAGCATTTATTAATCTTATTGTTAATTTCAGCATACTAATACATTTTAAGTTCAAATGTTATATCTGTTAACATTAGTAAATGCACTGAACTAACATAAACATTTTATTAACTAATAAAAAATATAATAATATATGCTGTAAAAATATATTGCTCATTATTAGTTTGTGTTAGTTTATGTATTACTAAACACTGTAAAGTGTTACCGATGTTTTTTTTTATTAATGTTTTTGAAAAAAGTCTCTTATTCTCAGCAAGGCTAAAAAAAAAGTAATATTGTGAAATATTAATACAATTCAAAATAACTGTTTTCTATTTTAATATATATTAAAATGAAATTTAATCCTGTGATCAAAGCTGAATTTTCAGCATCAGTACTCCAATCCTTCAGAAATCATTCTAATATGCTGATTTGCTGCTCAAGAAACATTTCTTATTATTATCAATGTTGAAAACAGTTGTGCTGCTTAATATTTTTGTGGAAACGGTGAATTTTTTTCCCCAGTATTCTTTGATAAATAATAATAGCTAAATGCATTCTTATATTCTAAATATGAAAGTCCACACCACAACTATAACGAAAACGGCTAAAAAAAAGATATCGTTGAGTCCCTTTCAGAACAATTTTTGATAGCCAATCAGAATTTATCCTGCTTTTAAAGAGCTCAAGCATTTAAAGCGTCAGACGTCAAACTGGATGCTAATATACTTATTATTATAGTTCTCTTTATCGTTATCGTTGTTGATGTGAACAGGAATTTCATTTCCTAAATAAAAATCTTACTGACCCCAAAATTTTGAATGGTAGTGTATATGCTATTCATTTCAAAGAGTAATGTCCAAATTTATACATTGAGGAAAACGAGGCAAAACACCTGCCATACTGGAACTTTGCATTATTGAATACCAATATATTCTTTCTGTTGAATACCAATATATCAGAATGCCTTCCTGGTGCGACTGAGTCTCAACCGCAGTCTTCAGCTGTGTGGGAATGAAACATCTGTCCCGGACTGCTGCATGGAGCCACTCTGCCTCCAGGAGACTCTACTTGTGTCTGCATGTGCTGATGAAACCCCCAAAGCCTCACTCATTATACAGACCCAGATTTATGCCCAGATCTTCCCCAACATACCCCCTTCGGGTTAGTGTCTCTTTACATGTTACTGAATATGAAGTGCTGTAGTACAACCTAGTGGTTTTTAGTACTATTGTGGTACTACTGTTGTTGTTTTTTAGTAGTCAAGTCAAGTAACATTTATTTATATAGCACTTTATACAATTATACATTCTATGAACTATAAGTAACTTTGCAACCACATGTCGGCTACCAGTCATTAGAGCATTAGTAGACTCTGTCTACGTAATATCTGGTAACACTTTATTTGATGCTCCCCCAACAGACATTCTACTGACTGTATGTAACTTTGCAAGAACATATCAACTTATTCTACTAATAGTAATCTTAATCTTACTTTAACAGTCCACTGATACTCTGAGAATCAATTAATTAATTAGTTAGTTGACATGAAGTTGCAAAGGTTCTTATAGTTAATAGAATGTCTAAAGTGGAGTATCGAAATAAAGTGTAACCTAAAGCAGCTCTGAAAGAGACAATAGTGTCATTATTCAGCTCAAGTCAGTTCATTGTTGATTCTGTTTAGTTCAATAACTGTGTCGATGTTGCAAAATTCATCAGTTATGAAATGAAGACAAATCAGCTATTCTGTGGTACTCTGGTATTCTTGAAGTACCATCAAATTCCATGGTTCATTTAATATTACTGTCACTTAAACATTTTTGTTGGCATGTATTAATTTGGCAGAAGTACATTTGAGGAACATCACAAGCAGTAGAGCACGGAATGCATGAATGCATGAAATGATTAAATGTATACCTTGAATGCAATGTACAATGTAAGTCACTTCAGATAAAAGTGTCCACCAAATGTATGTAATCATGGCATTACCATCTGATACCATCATTTGTACCATGGTACCACTATAGTACTTTTTCATAGAGGAATCTTTTGAATATGGTAATATTTCTTGTACTATATTATAATACATATTACATTTTTTGCAGAAAATAAAACAGCCATTCCCAACCAAGTGTTTCAGCCTCTCGGCAGCTGCCCATGTGATATTTCCCTTGGAGAGTGTGACATACGCTGCTGTTGTGACCAGGTAATACTTAAAGCTTGGAGAAGGTTTAGAATATATTTAATCATAATAGGTAGACAGTCGAACATCTGTCTCTAATACATCAGTGCTTTTCAATGGGATTCTGCTGTTGATCCAGTTGACCCTTTGAAGTTGTGATAGTCTTTTCGTCCATATTGTAATGTATATCTGAGTGAAATGGATTCTTGAACAAGAAAAAAATGAGGACGGGCTTGATTTTGTCCATGGGGAATCGGTTGGATGGTTGGATGTTTGTGGTTTGCTATTGGTCGATCATCGAGTGACAGGTTGTCCCACCCTCACGCTAGTAAACACATCATCAGGAGAGAAGAGATGTCACTGAAACAGGCAGTGGAAGTTATTTTGATTAAAAATTACGAGGACATATGAATTTTCTTTTGTTTTTTAAATGATGTGCATGGATAAATCATTTATAATACTGCAATATTGCAAAAAAAAGAAGAATTGTCAATTTTGATTTAATGGTGACTTTAATAACCCGTCCTACCTTAGCAGCTATTACTGCGTAGTTTGATACTTTGTATACTTTGATAGTAAGAAAAAAATTGCAGTGTCACAATTCTTTCCCACCCTCATAAGAATAACATCCAATTAGTTTTTACCATTTTATGAGTGCATTTTACAAAAAATCACGCTGGTCATTCCTTAGGGGATGTTTTGTAAAGCTTATCTGAGATGCAGACATCAACAAAGGAGCGCATGATAAATTCTTGTGTATTTATTAGTGTATATTTCCTCTTTTAGGACTGCACTCAAGAAGTACTGCGGTTATTTGCGACTCAGTGTCTTCCTGGACCTTTCGGGGGAAGTTTCAGTCCTGTTCCAGAGTATCAGTGCTCCACTCAGTCCTCTGAAAATGACCCTGATTGGTTCCCCTTTCTCTGTGTCACCTCTCCATTGGACAACAACCCCTTTCTGGGACTTTTCTATAATGGTCAGACAGTGTAAGAAGTGGAAGTTTTTCAGTGCTATATCTTCTATACAGTTTCAGATGTATATCTCCATGTATTATTAGACTTACTCAAAAATACACTACTGTTCAAAAGTTTGGGGTCAGTAAGAATGCTCACCAAGGCTGTATTTATTTGATCAAAAATACAGCAAAAACAGTAATATTGTAAAGTGTTTTCTATTTTAATATATTTTAAAATGTAATTTATTACTGTCATGGCAAAGCTGAATTTTTCAACATCATTACTCCACTCTTCAGTGTCACATGATCCTTCAGAAATCATTCTAATATGCTGATTTGCTCAAGAAACATTTCTTATCAATGCTGAAAACAGTTCTGCTGTTTAATATTTTTTTGAAAGCTGAGATACAGTGTCATTTCAGGATTTTTAATGAATAATAATTTAAAAAGAAAAGCATTTATTTTTACATTTACATTGACATTTAATCATTTAGCAGACACTTTTCTCCAAAGCGACTTACAAGTGAGAAAAATAGAAGGAATTAAATCAACACGAGTGCAACAGTATGCAAGTGCCATGTCAAGTCCCAGTTATTGCTCATGGCAAATTTTTTATTTATGTTTTAAATAAAGAGAGAGAACAGAAATAGAAAAAAAGTGCTAATATTACTAAGTCAAGTTATTTGAAACATACATTTTTTTGTAACATTTTTATTGTCACTTTTGGTCAATTTAATGCATCCTTGCTGGATAAAAGTATTAATTTCTATAGAAAAGACCCCAAAGCTTTGAACAGTAGTGCATCTTTGGAAATTTTCTAAATTTGCATGGGTTTTTACAGCTCCCCAAAGCCCAGTCCATCATTCCAAGCCCCACTTATGACAGCTGCTGTACCTCCGATTAACTACCGCCAGTGGGATTCAATATTCACTAAGGATGACAAATACTTCACCATCCCACAGGTTAGATAACATTGCTAGTGTATCTGTCATTTTATATGGGTGCACTCATTCATGCATGTGTGTATCTGTCTACTGAGCAGAACTCTGGACTGGGCCAGTGTGCAGACAACGCTCCAGTAGCATTTTTGGAAAACTTTGAGTCTCAGTGTGTGAGGAGGCTGCAGTCCTGTCCATCACCATCTGATGACCTGAGGGTGGATGTTAAAGATGGATGGGGAGGTAGATATTCAGTATGACAGTTTATTTGCTTTCCTCAACCAAACACAAGAACATAGACCACATATTACAACATAATTGTTACGATCTCCTGATTGGTCTAGGGGAGGAACGCAACAGCAAAATGGATGGTGGCGAATGAATGTGCAACAGCATGAAGCCACTCCATCTCCAGACCCAGAATAGTTTCACAACAACTCAAATAACCACATATTTCACAAAATAAATTATTATTCAAACAAAGTCAAACAAAAGAAAATAAGGGTATCAGATTCAAAGGGGGTATTGCCAAAACAACAAACATAAATCAATCTAACTCCTCATTAACCAAATTACCTAAACTAAAAGAAAAGTACAGTCAAATACAGTACAGCACTTCTATCTTTTAAGTCTAAATTATAGAGTGTAATAAGAGAGACAAAGGACAGAATCTCTACTTCAATAAGTTCAACAAATGAGGTAAAGATACACAGAGCCACCAGCTACTTGCTTTAACACAACATCAAGTCTGGGGTTGCAGATGAGACTTCAAAAGTGTGGCACACTGTCAAGCCACCACCAACACTGCTCTGATAATAGCTGCAGCTTAAATACTCTCTCTCCCCTCCCATCATCCAATCACAACTGGATACTCATTAATGAAGTCAGATGGTAACAGTTGCTCTGTGGGGAGAGAGAGACAGAGAGAGAAGGAGAAAAATACATGCAAAGCATAGCTTGGGCACAACAACAAAACCCCTGGATGTAACATAATACAATATGTAGAATCAAACATACAATCAGTACCAACGATTCTTATCTTTTTTTTTTTTTAAATTAAAAAGTCTCCATATCTGATAAAACATATTCCACTGTGAGAAAATCTAAAATCTTTTCATGCTATGCTGACATAGATGGGTTTATCAGAGGTCCATCTTCCATGTGCTATTACGGGCAGCATAAGTACGAAAATGTCCTTCCCAGTGTTCCTTTTACTCATTTAACAGTGTTTTAGAATACAACTTAATGCTTTTAAGGAATAGCGTGGGAATCATGAATCTACCCTCAATGACATGCTTCAGATATGTAAATATAGCTTATGAATCTATTGATCATCTTGTCTTTCTGAATAAGCATGCAAATATGCATATGTGAGACTGTTCATATGTTTGCACTCTTTCCAGGTGTGGTCACAGTCAGCGTTGTGGATGAAGTAGCCGATGACCTTAGATTATTTCTGTCAAATTCTCTTGAGCCCATATCTGGTCAGTTGCATTAACATTTTCAGCAGTTATTTATTTAAATATAAGTACATATAACTACAATAATAGAATTACAATAATATACACTAGCGTTTAAAAGTTTGGCGTGAATAAGATTTTTTAAAAATAAATTAGTACTTTTATTCAGTGGTAAAGACATTTATAATGTTTCAAAGATTTAAATTTCAAATAAATATTGTTCTTTTGAACTTTGTATTCACGAAAGAATCCTGAAAAAATATATAACTGTTTCCACAAAATTGTTTGGCAGCACAACTATTTTCAACTGAAAATAATAAGAAATGTTTCTTGAGCATTTTAGAATGATTTCTGTAGGATCATGTGACACCTAAGACTGGAGTAATGATACTGAAAATTCAGTTTTGCATCACAGAAATAAATTACATTTTAAAATATAATAAAATAGAAAATAGTAATTCAAAATGTTAATAAAATCTTTACAATATTACTGGTTTTCTGTATAACTGATCAAATAAATGCAGTCTTGGTAAGCATAAGTAACTTCTTTCATTACAAATCTTACCAACCCAGAATGTTTGAATGGTAGTGTATATATCAAATAATAATACAGAAAAAGTTTACTAAAATTTCTCTTTTAGAAACATTGTAGTAACAAGGATCTTTTTCATTGTATAATTGTTTTCTTAGAGCCACAACAGTGTGATAATGTCATTGTGGCCTTGCGTTACACTCTTTACTGGAGAGAGAATGGCCTCACTGCCATTACTGTGAAACGGACCACAGCAAACATCACTCTACCTGGTGAGTCACAACTATTGTCTTCCTGTCGACTCTTAAAGTATGACACCACCTCTTCACTGCACCTGTTTTTCTTATGGAATGCATCTCTTTATCATGTTTAAAAAAAAAAAAAATGTATCTTACCTCTCACCTCCCATCTAGTATCTTTGACCAGAAGATATTCTGCAGTGTTTGTCAACGGAAATGAAACATCTCAACCAAACTCTGGCAATCCAGGTTAAAGCAACTCCCATAACTCCCTTCAGATGCTCAGGAACATTGTTTAAAACTTATCCAAATCAGAGTTGGCCAGGAATCATTTATTATGCATTACTAATATTTGGACAGGTTACCTGGTGAAGAGGCCAGTGATTGGTGGCATTTTGGACTCTGCTACAGAAGTTATACAGAGGGCCCAGATCAATCTCTGGGAGCCAGGTAGTGTAGCATATTCATATTAATCCATACAGGACTACAAAAAATATTACTTTGATCCTGTGCGGTTTCCTCTGCAGGTGGAGATGGACTGTGCTCTTCTGCTGAACTGAGACCAGCTCTGTTCGGGATCAACTCCACATCAGGCTGTATGATTCCTGTGAGTTTGCTGAATATGACACAGTGCAGCCAGGTGAGGTGAGTAACACTGCCGAAGGGTTTTGAACACAATACAGTAGATTCCTATAGAACAGCTTCATTTGACATTCGTCTTTCTTTTGCATTTCACAGAGAAAC
The DNA here is from genome assembly GCA_003731715.1 of Anabarilius grahami. Lineage (NCBI taxonomy): Eukaryota > Metazoa > Chordata > Actinopteri > Cypriniformes > Xenocyprididae > Anabarilius > Anabarilius grahami. The sequence goes on from RJVU01073134.1 coordinate 1,812,246, forward strand.
AGTGCGTGCTGTCCTAGCTGGATTAGTGACTGCTACACTCGTCTCCACAATGGGAAAACCAAACTTTTCCAACCTAGTGGATTGGGTCAACATTACTAGTGAGCACTACATCATTTAACTATCACTAATATGTATAATATATCAAGTTGTTCTAGAGTAGAGGTGCCCAAACTTTTTACAACGAAGGGCCAAAAATTGAACTTGATTGAGGTCCGTCGGCCAAAAGTAAAAGTTGCATTATAAACTGTTATGTTAAATTTAAAGTGGTTAACCTTGGTTCCCCTCATTCATAATTAAGTAATTTTCAAACATTAAGCAATCTGCTTAACTAATCCAGTTTTACTATTGTTTTATAGTACAATGATGTTTTTAATGTTACTTTTTAAACACCAACTGACATTTTAAAAATGTAAAATGAAATAAAAAAAGAAAAGAAACTTGAACATTTAAGAAACTAAATGAATGTTTAAATTAATCCACAAGTAAATGATGCTTTATAATATGTGAAGTAGATTTGTATTCCATGTGACTGAACATTTACTGATTAAAATATAAATTAGGGTTTATTGTTAATAAGGGAATGATAACCATCTTTAAATTAAGCATGATAATTAAATTAACATCTAAATGGGGCTTATTACATGGCTCTCTATATGTGATTCTGTTGTCAGATGCAACTGGTGCCATCTTGTGTTTGAAAAAAGGGTAACACTTTAGTTTAGGGTCGAATTGTCACTATGAATTAGTTGCTTATTAGCATGCGTATTACTAGGATATTGGCTGTTTATTAGTACTTATAAAGCACATATTAATGCCTTATTCTGCATGACCATATTCTACATCACTTAATCCTACCCAATATCTAAACTAAATAACTACCTTACTAACTATTAATAAGCAATAATTAGGAGTTTATTAAGGCAAATGTCTGAGTCAATAGTTAGTTAATAGTGAGAAATGGACCCTAAACTAAAGTGTGACTGAAAAAAGATAACGGGCAACTTCAGTTCAGTATTAATATTATTGTAATGTTGTTGCATCCTGTCAGGGTTTATTTTGTTGCTGATTGCACATAACACATAATGAACAAAAGGCAAGTTACAGCACAGTGTATTATATTCTCCAAATTTTCCTGCATATGCATAATAGCCTATATTGCAACTGCATGGGGACTAAAACAAAATGAACTTTATTATTATTTTTTGCATGTGAATTAAGATTGTTATTATAATTACATTTCAATCATTTTAAGATTTATTAGGTCTAACCTGGAAGTTTGCTGAGGCCCTCTAGTGGGCCCCTAGTTGAGAACCACTGCTTTAAATGAATGAATTAACTTTGTTATTGCTCTTGTGTGTCTCAGCATCACTGCAGAACTCCAGTCAGACAGCAGAGGACAGCATTGGAGAGTGTTCTGCTGTTCCGACCCACCTCCAAATCCACGTGAGGAGCGTCATCATGGGCAGGGTGCAGGGTGTGCCTCAGATGGTTATACAAGCAGTTGAGATTAGGTACAGGACCGCTTCATTCAGCCTTTGTATTGTTCTTATCATCTCACTTTCCTGATAGCAAACATGACAGCTTTTTATTAATGTTTGAGCTTGATATATATGAATGCATAGGCTGTTTTGAACATTTTGCTTTGCATTCATTCTTTTTCCAATTCTCAGTTTCATAGAAACAACATGGAGGATAGAGTGTGATATGGGCAGGATGAACCCCTGTGTAAACCCAGAGCTAATGCAACATTTTCCTGTGACCTCTTCTGTGACCTTTACTGACAGTCCTCTTAGTACACAACCCCCTAGATCCAGGTGGGTCATAAACGTTTGATGATTGACCCTATAGATACAGTTAAATTTTAATTTCTAAATGTATTAATTTTTTTACATTAAATTTTTTTTTTCTGAGAAAAGGTACAATAAAATAATACATTTATTTAGAAAAATCCTAATTATGTTATTTTTTACAGAAATTGTTTGTCGTATTTCTTAGGGATACACCGATATGAACATTTTGGCCGATACCGATAATTCTTTATATTTAAAAGCCGATAACCGATATATTGGCCGATAAATCTAAATCATAATTTTTATATAATTTTTGTAAGCCTGATTACAAAAACAAAAGTCTGACCATTAAAAGCCATGTCCCAAGCACACAATTACAATGTTCTCATTATAATTTTATGTAACCTATATGACAGACTTAACTGTATTTTCTGCAACTGTAAATTGCACTTAACTGTATTTTCCTTTTCGAAGTGATTTCAATCATATTTCAAGCAATTCAAGGACAGTGCGCATCTGAAACATCTCAGCTTAAGGAAATAATCCATTATTTATCAGCTTTAATATATCAGCCAAATTTTCTTATCAGGATGATAATGGTAACATTAAAAATGAACATATATCGGCCGATACCGATATGGTAGCCGATATATATATCGTGCATCCCTAACATTTCTATTTGTTTTAATCTGTTACATGCACATGGAATAATTTCACAAATCCAAGCAGGTCATGCAGTCTTGTGAACTAAACAATTAAAGTATCTTCTCTTCTGCAGGTTCAGCATTAACTTCACAGAGTTTGACTGTGACAGGAACGATGTGTGCTGGCCTGAGCTGGCGTTCCCTCTCACAAGATACTACACAGGTGAGAGCCTCAATTTCTTATGTACTAATAGTATAAGACAGAAATAACCATGAAAACTCTGTCCTGTTGAATGAGTCAGCAACATTTTATATACTATATCATTTTTGTATGTTTTGGAAACTGTGCAGAAATGGCATCATGTTTTAAACTAGGTTATCCCTCATGTTTTGCTGTATTTAGGTATTTGTCCTGCAGTGCTGTACCTCATCTAAAACTATTATTGTCATTTTTGTGCATGCCGTTGTTATATCTGGGGATAACATACAATATTTGTGCTTTTAATTTGTCACACTGCAGTTTAGGTTGAGGTAACTGTTTAGGTAAACTGCATATAGCTGATTTAAAAATAAAATATAAAGTTTCCCTTGTACGAAAATTTGAACCTAAATCCTTGATTAAGTCTTAAAGTATGTTTTTTTTTTTTTGTGCAGGTGAGCCATATTCCCAGGCTCTGGCTAAGGGTCTTATTCTAGTGTTCTTCTTCATCGCTGCATCTGTTTTAGGAACGCCATGGAGACAAATCAGACAGGCATGGAACAGCTCATGATGATGAGAGAGAGCAAGAGATAGAAAAGGACAATTATGTATCAAATAAAATTGTAAATAGCTGTAAAGATAGAATTATTTTTCTTTTCTGGTTTATGAATTTTTATATGTTATGAACTATTTATTATGTTTTGTTAAAATAACTTTTGTACTTTTTTATTGAGTATTCAATGTCAAATAAAAATACATATATTTTATATGTAAAAACGTTTTGTTTCTTCCACTACTATATATGTAACAAATTATCACATATAATAATATTAACTAATAATAATAATAGTTACTAATTATTATTATTATTATTATTATTATTCATACATGCGATATGATTATGTATTAATTCTATAGAATTTGAATCAGTGGTCCCGCAGCGCCCCCAGCGGTGCAAAGGTCGCGTAACAGGTGGGAGGGGACAAAAAACATCATTCCGTGCTCACAGTCTCTGACTCTAGCTGAATTTTTAGACAGTTATTCTGGTGTACGCGTGGCGACATGAGCGGAAGAGTTGGAGATCTGAGCGTGAAACAAGCCGAAGCTTTGGCCCAGGTGAATTATTTTCCTTTTATTTCTATCAGCAGTATGTCGTGGATTTAATTGCTCAGGATTTGTGGAGAATCGTGGTCATGTAGTAGATGACGGGATGAAACATTCTCCCGACCAGAGAGAGGCCACACACCGCAGAGGAAAACAGCCGAATCACATTCCTTTTGAATGCAGAATTAATAGACTTTGCTAAGAGTACAAAGTGTTTCAGCTTATTAGTTTATCACTCCCTTGCTGAGTTGTGTAATTGACTTCACTGCGCAAGTTTGCACTGTTGTCAGCACGTGAATAGATTTTGTTAAGGAATAGTTTCCACCAAAGTGCATGTATGTGCAACTTCATAGTTGACTTTGCTCTTATGAAAGATCCAAGCATGTATATAATGGATGCATTGTATAATTCTTCATCTGTTTTCTTCAGTTTCGAGAAAAGGTTCAGGATATTCTGCCCCAGTGTCCATCCCATAGTGACCACTTTCTGCTCCGATGGCTGAGAGGTGAGCTACTACTTTAGCTGTCACATTCGTGATGCAAAATTAAGTAGGTTAAGTACTTAAATGTTGAGTAAGAGGGAGAGAGAAATCCCTCTGTCCTATATAAATATATACAGAAATGCATTTAATCTCACAGTCTAACAGGCATTAAAAAGCTCAATTAATATAAAAGAGTGTGCATATTCTATAGAATCTAATTTTGTAGTGTGGAATAGAAAACAATCTTTTAGAATGTTAGTATCTAAAGAATAAAATCTTGTAGAATGTCACTATTAAACTATAATGACAACTGTTAAAAAACCTTCTAAACTGATACCACCTATAGAATAGAATTGTATTCTACTATATAGAATAGTAAAAGATAGAATCTAATTTTATAGAATACCTAAAAAATACAAATATAGCACAATATTATAGAATGACCATATGTATGAAGTGTAATTTTATAGAATAGAATCTTTTTTTTAGACTATAATCTCTATTTTAAGAATAAAATCATAGGATTTTGTAAGCAAATTCTGATGGGATTCTGGAAAGACACGATATGTCCTGTACTGACTCATGTTCAGACAGTATGAATCGGTGTAATCGGATCAAGACTGCGTGTATCTCAGGATTCAGGAACGAGGAGGATGAGTTCTGGATAGTCCTGGAACTCGCAATACTTTATAGATTAGGCCTTCATGTATTGTTCTGGTTGGAAATGTTCTAGATTTGTTTGTTCGTTCAATTATTTTGAATCTTTATGGCTATTTTATTTACTAACAGAAACATATTACATGAAAAAATGATTGTTGTCTACTCTAGATTTAAAGGTGCAATATGTAAGAATTTGTAAGCAGTAAAATATCCAAAAACCACTAGGCCAGTGTTATATATTTTGTTCACTTAAAATATCCCAAATGTTTGCAACTATTTGTAAATCGTGAGAAAAGTGCAATTTTAACCAAGGAGACAGGTGAGGAGTCAATTGCGTCAGACCCGTTTTACCCTCAGTTTCCGGTTTTATTTTGTAGAAACCATGGAAACACCAAAGACGCTTTAATATATTACATGTTTTAATAGACAAGGGAACAACTGTTTTGATATATTTATAGACAGAAAACTAATTATTGTTATATACAGGTCCTTCTAAAAAAATTAGCATATTGTGATAAAGTTCATTATTTTCCATAATGTAATGATAAAAATTAAACTTTCATATATTTTAGATTCATTGCACACCAACTNTGAATCTAAAATATATGAAAGTTAAATTTTTATCATTACATTATGGAAAATAATGAACTTTATCACAATATGCTAATTTTTTGAGAAGGACCTGTAGCCCAACACGTTTAGTCTTATTGTTTAAATCTAATTTTAATTTTTGCAAGTACCATGCTTTAACATGCCTCAGAGAAAAACACTATTGTGTCAAGTAGCTAACAGCATAATCAGATGCAGCTTTATTTTTAGTAACAGTAATACAGTATTTTCTCCATCATACAATACGTTTTAAAATTAATTGCATGCCATTTATCAACACAAGCCATCCAGCATTTATTAATTTGATATTCTAAAATCGATCTATCTTACTGCAGTGTGCAAGAGTGTATCACAGCAGCCGCCGAGCTAATGCACAGAGTAACGTTATAACATCATTTTCAACACACTCAAATGTCTATTAATATGATAAACAGAGCTGTGTTACCTCATACCATAGCCTCATATTCATGACCGGAAAAGCGAAAGTGGCGCCGGCGACTGTGGCATAATAAAAGTTCCGCTGCTTGCAGCGTGTGTTGCGCAATTGCTCCAGCGGCCTCGTTCAGCTCCCACAACACTCGGTCCTGCTCCGCCTCATACTACAGTAACATTAGCCATGTAATTAGCCGGGACATTTTTCCTGGGAAAATCAAAAGGATCTGATGTTTACATGCACTGGCTTAGAGCCTCTCTTCTGTTCTATTAACAAATGCTTAGTTCAGGATAATGCCCAAAGTGTCACTTTGTACTGTAATGTGTCATGAAAAGAAAAGGGTTTAATTCAAACTATAGTCTCACATATATATAGTCTGTTGTCTCAAATATAGGCCTACAGTGTAATTTTAATTATGTCATCTGTTGACACGATGCCGGTGAATTGCAGAGCTGGTGCATATCCATATCGCTATCAGATTCTTTCTTAACTGTTGCTTTCTCACCGCTGTCATTTATGTTGTTTGTTTATTGTGTTATTAAGACGAAAGCGCGCAGCAAATATTTACATATTCAACCAAACGTCCCTCTTAGCAGCGGGGCGACGACTGGATGTTCATTAACAGTAGGCTTGTTGCGATAGTCGGTGTTACCGGTGATACACGGTGTTTAACCCACCTACCGGTCATAGCACTTGACCCCGGCACCGTCCCCATCGTGTTGAAGTTTTAGCCTATAGCAATAAAGCACTTAATTCAGTTAGTGACTACGTGCCTTCGTAATTTAGCGTAAGCGGAACGAGCGCCGCAGTAAAGCAGCAGCCGGTGTCCGATTTCATTTATCATTTGAGGAGAGTGAGGCGAGCTAACTGGCAAAGGATGGCGGAAGATCTGGTTTCAAAGCGAAATGCAAAAGCACCTATTTGGAAATATTTGGGATTCAAACCAAATGCCAACAGGGAACCTGAAAACGTTAACGAGGCAACCTGTAAACCTATTTATAATTTTTTTGTACGGTGTATGCAGTTAATAGGCCTACCTCTTTTTTTTTTTAACAGCTTAACGTGAGTTTAATTTTTATATTAGTTTTTTTTTGCACTTAAGTGTCCAGTGATTATTCGGGTAGGCTACCTTATTTAACGAAGTTTTTGATGTTCGTTCGTTTCATATTCGATGGTTGTGCGGTGTTTTTTTTTGTTTTGTTTTTTGCTGAAAAAGGCAGGCACTTTATTTAACGAATAGTGATTTTTTTAAATATAATTTCTTGTTTGATACTTGCACGATGTGTGCAGTGGTTCGTTTTGTTAATAAATGCACTTTAAAGGTGTTTCATAAGTGCTTTTGTTTAGTTTTTGCATGGTGTGTTAAGTTATTATTCATTTTGCAATAAAGATGGGTGTAATACAAGCGAGTGTCTTATTGTTTTGTGTATTTTTATTAAGAATAAAATAAATTAACCCATGATTAATTCAAACAAATGCTACTGAATTGCCGCTAATTAAAGTGAAAGTAAATTGAGACGTCTGCACGACCGCATTTTCGGCCACCCGAAATCCCCGACACGCAACCCCGGTGACACCGGGATTACCGTTTTTTTTACACGTCGATTAACCGGTGGAAAAAATCCGTCACCGCAACATCCCTAATTAACAGTATATTGCTGCAAAGGTTTTCCAACTTTTTACTTTTAAGTAAAGAAGGGAAAAGAAATTCACTGTGAGTATATCGTTGTCTTGAATCACGTTCAGTGTCTTGTACGTTACGTGAACACGAGTGCGAGCATGAGCAATAAGTTGCTGTCTGCAGTTCACTTTGCAGCCACCGGTGTCGCTAATAACAAGGGTTTCAGAATTCTACGCGGAGCCCCTTTAAGTTAGTTAAATTTCTCTAATTTTCTCTTTTGTAAGTTCCTCTTTAGATGAAAGCGTCTGCTAAATGCATAAATGTAAATGCTTTCTAAACTTTTATTTGACCCTCCAGAGTGGCTTTTAAACCCTCTCTGGCAGCATTAAAGAGGCTGTTCTTGGGTTTGACAAAGGCTTTTTTGTGTTCATGAACTCCGCTGAATGCAGCCAGTCTTCTGCAGGGATTTCTAGGCACCAGACAGAGACTAGCAGCACAGATTTTACATGAGATTACTGATGTAATTGTTTAATTATCATATAGAAAAAATGACTCCATCTAGAGTCTAGAATGCATGATGGAAGCTCAAGAGTGTCATATTATATCATGATAATGTATGTTTTTTCTCTGAAGGATGTGGGGTTATTCATAGTTCTACATACCTGTATTATAATCTTTTGTGCTGCTTAAGATTGTTGACACATGCATATTTCGTTAATAAAGGCTGTGGTGTCTCGCAAGTGTTGATAAGATAAACACTTGATTGTGAAACAAGTCATTGAGGTCTGCAGTGATGTGATATGAGTTCAGTTCACTGCAGTATAACATTGAGTGTACAGGTAGTTCATGCCTTGAAATAAATGCATACTTTACCATTCAAAGGTCTGGGGTCAGTAAGTCTATTTCAAATAAATGCTGTTCTTTTGAACTTTCTATCCATCAAAGAATCCTGAAAAAAAAATATTACTACTCACAATATTACTATTTCTGATTAAATAAATGCAAAACAGTATGAATCAAAAACATTTAAAAAAAATATTACCAACTCCAAACTTTTGAATGGTAGTGATTGTAACTTCATAATGGCTGTAGAGGTTAATTAGTGGTACTTTTACCACTAATTAATTAGTACTATTGCTTATATGAGTTTAAACAGTCTTAACCCCAAGTATTTAGGTGCATATCTCATCCTACACTATTTGTGCTATGAACATGAGTGATATCTGTGATATTTTTTTTCCAGGTGATTACACTTACTGCCTTATGGACAATAAAATAAACGAAAAAATCCCATAGACATACATTGAAGCCTTATCTAGAGACCAGAATATCATATAGATATCAAGAGACTTGGGGATGAGCCAGTAAGCAAACACCTAGCAACCTCCCAGAACACCCTGGCAACCAAATTAGCAACATTCTAAAAAAAGTCAACATCATCGTAACAAAGGCTAATATAAGCATACTATGAATTAAACTATTAATAAATTTTGTTTGATCAAACTGAATAATATAATTGGTATATTTTTTGTGGTAAAAAAATAGTTAAATTATTGTAGGCCTACATAATTTATTTTTGTATTTTTTGTATTGTTTTATTGTTATTGTGATTATTTTAAATTCTATTTCTCTGAGTTTGCCTTTACTGCTGATTAATGGATTAATATATATATATATATATATATATATATAAACTAGATTAAAAAGTTTGTAGACAAACTTTGATGTTGGCTTGAGAAAGCCAAGCCAGAAAGATTGAAGGTAGTATGAACAGCTTTAAGTTTGAAAGTTCTAAGTTTAAAGTATTTTTAGTTTAGTAGTTTTTAAAGCTAGAATTTTAGATAGATAGATAGATAGATAGATAGATAATAAATAATAAATCTAGTTTGTTTGAGTAATGCTGTATTTAACAAAGTCACTCTATCCACCACTAAAAGTCTTCACAAGAAAGCAACTGACATATCCGTTCCACAAAACACTGAGTGCTTTTGTCAGCTGTGTCACATAATCTTCTTTATGAGTATTAAATACTTATGTATGACTCCATGTCTGACTAATTCTGGGTCAGTTGTGTCTCTAGGCCAGTCAGGTACAGACTAGAGTGACTATAAGACAATGAAACTAATCCACTCACTATACAGGGCAGTGGAAATTAAATTGGGTTGGGTTGAATTATACTTGAATGGTACTTGTTTGAGGATAGGCATTTCTCTCCAACCAAATAAGCCTATCTACATGGGAATATGTTGAAGGTCAGCACACTGCGGTCACCTAGTCTGCTCATGGGCCCACATGTCTGCAAACTTTTCTCCTTTTCAACTGAACAGTTAATTTGTTACCAAATTGTAACTTTCAGGGGCACATGGCTTCAGTTATGTGCAAGTTATCATGTAGAGTTAAGACACATAAAAGCATGATGTTGAGTAAGTTCCATTAGCACAATATGCTCTTTATACTGTGAGGGTGCCAGTTTATTATTGGATTTTGCCTGTGTACTAGCCATGTGCTTAAATATTAGGGCTGGAAACTGAAGGTTTGTAGGTTCAAACCCTGCAAGACACTTAAAGGGATGTCTCTCATTTGCTCCAAACCTATGAATTTCTTTCTTCTGCTGAACACAAAAGTAGATATTTTGAAAAATGTTGGTAACCAAACAGTTGATGGACCCCACTGACTTCCATAGTATTTTTTCCATACTATAGAAGTCAATTGGGCACATTAGCTGATTGGTTATCAACATTCTTCAAAATATCTTCTTTTGTGTTCAGCAGAAGAAAGACATTTATACAGCTTTGTAACAACTTGTGGTTGAGTAAATTATGACAGAATTTTCATTTTTAGGTGAACTATCCCTTTAAGCTTCCTGTAATAAATTAGTTATATTGGAAAAAAACAGTTTAATGACACATAAGTGCATACTTTTGTTATCTTTTCTATACTAAGTAATTACATCTTTTTTCACAACTTGTCTCTCTTGTTTTTCAGCCAGGAATTTCAATCTACAGAAAGCCGAGGCCATGCTGCGCAAGGTATTGCACAAACTTAATACTATATAGTGTTTTTTTTAATATTTACGCTACTATTCAAAGATTTGGATCTGTAAGATTTTGCTTTTGAAGATTCTTATGTTCACCAAGGCTGAATATTATATATATATATATATATATATAAAATGTATTTTGAAATAATATATATTATATAATACATATATTAACACTATAAAATAATA
>RJVU01073134.1:1823057-1857390 GCA_003731715.1 Anabarilius grahami
AATTATAGCTATTTTCAATTTTTATTTTTTTTATTTTTCTGTGATTGCAAAGCCATTTCTTATTATTAACTTATTATTATTATTATTAGTTCAAAATGGTTGCTGCTAAATGTTTTTTTCCCCAGGATTTTTTGATGAATAGAAAATTTAAAAGAACAACATTTAGGCTATATGAAATAGCAATCTTCTTGCTGAATAAAAGTATCAGTTCTTTAAAAAAAATCGTATTGAGGTCAAACGGTAGTGGAAATCATCATATTTAAAGTTAATTCAGCATATAAGCAAGCTCTTGGCATCACTAATTCTGTGCTTTAAACTTCACATTTACACAATCCAGAATAATGCTGAGTGTTATTCATTAACCTTTGGGCAAATTGGTCTGATAGAAGAACATTTCTGTAAATCTCTGGATTCGTCCAGTGTGATGAATTTGGGTGTGACAGACCATCACAATGCCAGCTTTATGTCAGGGGTTGGTGTACATTACCCAAAGGCTTCAAACGACATGTTGAATAACACTATGAAATAGGATCCGACTAATATTAGGCCCCGTTTACACCTGGTGGAACACTTGTGATCAGATTTCAAGAGGAGGATTGCTAATTCATACCTATGTACATCACTCGTTATGTCATGCTGCTACTTATTGATTAAGCTAAAATAAATAAATAAAAAGTCTGATGGTTAATTTATTTTAAAGCCTCATATATCCAGGAGGTACAAGCTAAAGTCCCCCAAATGTTGTGTAATCGTATTACAAAACATTTTGGACCTCATTTAGGGTTTTTATGCTTTTGATACCAGGTGTAAACTAGACAATTTTATTATAAAATTATACTTTGTTCACTCTTGTAGTTCTCTAGTAGTACTCTTGGTTCTTTAGGTCCGGACCCCCAAAAAAAGAAGATGCATTTAGTCCTGGTTCACTTAGCGTTCACGTTGTCGTTTTTAACACCAAGCGAAAACAAACAAAAAAAAGCTTTTATGACATATGTTTTGCGACAAACCTTACCGAACATCCAAAACAATGCTGTGTGCTGGGCTAAATGCACTGGTTGTTTGTGCGTACATTTGGTGATATTTGTACAAGCTGAGAAATCCGGAATAGCTTATAAAATGTTAAAGAAGTGAAAACAGCGGCAGGAATTCCTCCATTACACACACACCAGTGAAGATCTGCTGCAAGAAGACGACACGTACCGAGCTGTTTTGGGCAACGTAGCTCCTACGATGAGAAGAACCAGATTTGCTTTTTTAGGGTTGCATTTTGTGACATCAGGTCTTATTTTTGGTTCATTTAGATGTCTTTGTTGCTTACATATTTCAGTCGAAACGCACCAGAGTTTGTTTTTAAAGCGGATCAGTGCACACCAGGGTTTGGATGGCAGCATTCACACTTAGGGTGTGTTCACATTTGGCAGGTTTGGTTTAATTAAAACGAACTCTGGTGCAATTGCTCTGTTAGTGCAGTTCATTTGAATAAGTATTGAATCCGAACCCTGGTGCGCACCAAACAAGCGGACCGAGACACCTGAAAAGGTGGGTCTCGGTCCACTTCCAAAGGAACTCAGGTGCGGTTCGACTGAAATATGAATGCAACACCTACCAAAGACATCGAAGCAAACCAAAAACACCCTAAAAAGGACAGAATGCTGAATCATACCTGTTTTTTATCGTCATAGGAGCTACAAAGCCCATTACAGTACAGGCGTCAGAAACGTGTCTCCTTGCAGCAGATCTTTGATTGTGTGCAACGGAGGGATTTTTGCCTCTGTTTTGACTCCTTTACACATTTTATTAGCTCTTCAGGAGTTCTCGTCTGGTCAAAATACCATCATATGTACACACAACGAGTGTATTTAGCCCAGAACACAGCATTGTTTTGGATGTTCGTTAAAGGGATAGTTCACCCAAAAATGAAAATTCTGTCATCATTTACTCACCCTCAAGTTGTACCAAACCTGTATGAGTTTCTTTCTCCTGCTGAACACAAAAGAAGATATTTTAAAGAATATGGGTAACCAAACAGTTGATGGGTCCCATTGACTTCCATAGAATAGAAAAATATACTATTGAAGTCAATTAGACTTTTTGGTTACTAACATTCTTCAAAATATCTTCTTTTGTGTTCAGCAGAAGAAAGAAACTCATACAGGTTTGGTACAACTTGAGGGTGAGTAAATGATGACAGAATTTTCATTTGTGGGTGAACTATCCCTTTATGTTCCATTGCAAAAGATGTTTTTTTTAAAAAAATGTTTAGGTTGGGTCTTAAAAATGAATGTAAAAATGTATTGGGTGAACTATCCCTTTATGTTCCATTGCAAAAGATGTTTTTTAAAAAAAATTTTTAGGTTGGGTCTTAAAAATGAATGTAAAAATGTATTGCTTTCTTTTTTTGGTCCAGACTAAAATAACCAAGAGAACCGATTCCGAACTACAAGTGTGAACACACCCTTATTCAAATGAACCGCACTAACAGAGCAATCGCACCAGAGTTTGTTTTAATCGAATCAAACCTTCCAAGTGTGAACACACCCGAGAACTATCCAACTTATTTTACAATGCAGAAGTAAGCTATTTTCTGTGAATGTGCAAGACTTCTGATTCATTAGCCGCTATAGGGAAATAGTACAAAGTACAGTAAACAGTAAAAATATTTGCTCTTCAAACCATGGTGTATATGATATAAATTCAAATTATATGAAAACATACCGGTTTGCAATATCAAGCAGCAAAATGTGTTGTTTTTGTACAGGTGAAATAACTGGACGCAAATGACACCGGAAGCCATTCACAATTAAGTTACAAATGGCCACGTTCGCTCTTAAGTTAAGAATAAGGTGGATAGGCAATGTTCTATTTCAGATTTACGTTTTGTCTGGCCATGCAGTTTAACAGGTTTTATTCTAACCCATAATCATAACAAAAGTATTCATGCAGCATCATCAGATAGCAGTTCTGCAGAGGTGAATTGTGCTTTTCAGGATTTAATTCAGGAGCCTGCATTGCAGCGATGAGTCACATCACTGCCTAATCACGGCTTATGGGTGTTTACACCGTGATCATTCTATGCTATTGGGTGTTCAAAGTGCTGTTTGCTTTCACATTGTGCGAGTGATGCTTTTGTAGTTCATGGGTCTTTTATTACAGATATTTTTGGCCGCCATCTTGTATCTTTGAACTCTGTCACCAGTATCCATTGAACCTCAGGTCAAAGCACAGCTGTAACTCCTACACAAAGACTCATGATGGCAAATTAATTCAGGCAGAACTGATAACGTTGTCAAACGTAGCTGTGTTGATGGTTCTGAATCCTATAGCCATATTTGATTATGCAAATAGTTTTAGGGCAAATACACAGCAATGCTTTTAATCATGTGTTGTTTTTCATGTGCAGCATGTGGAATTTCGGAAATACATGAAAGTTGACACCATCACTACGGAGTGGCAGGTGCCAGAGGTATGACCACCCTACTTTATTTATTATATATTAATTCATTAATTATGTTAATATAATTAATAATAATAATTCATTTTAATATATTTTACATTTTAATTTATTCCTGTGATGCAAAGCTGAATTTTCAGCATCATTACTCCAGTCTTCAGTGTCATGTGATCTTTCAGAAATCATTCTAATATCCTAATTTGGTTGGTGCTCAAGAAACATTTCTTCTTCCTATTTTTAAAGCTGCAGTCCGTAATGTTTTTTGGTTAAAAATGATCCAAAATACATTTTTGAGCAAGTACATAATCAGCCAGTGTTCAAAACTATCTCCTTACCTTAGCCCGATTCACAACGTTAAGCTTGTAATAATTAGGGCTGCACGATTTGGGGAAAATGTCATATTGCGATTATTGAGGTCAATATTGCGATTGCGATAGCGATATACTAAACAAATAGTATCATGAGTCATCTTGCTTGGTTCTCAATGAAAATGCACACACAGATTACTGATAATGCTGAAATGTGTATTTCTCAACTCAAAATAGCAACAAAAACAAACAAATGCACAGCGTTTTCAAATTAAAATATTTTTACAAAATTAAATAACATTTTTGCATTACTGCAAACTTGTTATAATCCCATTTAAGATGTTTGTTTCTTTACTAATCTGTAGTGGTTCAATGGATCGCAAAACTCACGGTTCGGATCACATCATGGTTATGACGTCACGGATCGGATCATTTTTCGGATCAGCACAAAAAAAAATTTGGATAGGGGGCAACTTAACTTTGCATTTATTACTTAGCCTACTTAAACTATTCTGATACCACAGCATAAACTACTAGCCTAAGTAATACATTATTAAAGGCAAGTGAACAGACTGTAAAAAGAACAAATACTGTACACCAATCACAACAAGCATAGATAAATACTACACAAAGTTACAAATAAAGTATAAGGTCTAACTGTAGTATTAATTTTCAAGCACAGAAATGTAATAATTAAATGTAAAATTACACTGTTCACTGTATAAATTTAATATAGATTAATCTTTGTTAAAGCTGTGTTTTGTTGTTTGATTTACATGACCGACAACAGCAGGTGTTTATAGGTTGCTGTCACTTTAAGAGTAAGACCCTATGCACGTTCACATCCGACAGATACACATCCGAATTCTCACCTCGTTCAATTAAGACATAACCGAATGTGTTTACGAGAATACTTGCCGAGAGGGGTATTTTGATTGACATAATGTGTGTATGTGTCCATCCAAGTGCACTGAGGACCCGTTTGCTCCGCGTCCATCTTTACGCGTTCTCTGCGCTGCACACCGGGAAAAGTCGTGACATGACCATGCGCGCCACACGTGCCACTGCCTAAACTGAAACTGACTGCTCTTCTTTTTATTAGCGGTGTATAAAATGGGCAAACAGCTCTCAGAAAATGGGTTGTCGTGTCCACACATGTATTTATTTATTTATTTATTTATTAAATTATTATTATTTTATTTCATAAAATCGCAGCATTTTGCGTCATATAATCGCACAAGCTTGACATCGCGATTGCGATATGATTAATCGTGCAGCTCTAGTAATAATGTTCTAAAATAAAATCGGTACTGGTGGGTTTCCGCAGGAAATTCGTATTTTCGTCATTACATCACGTCTGTTTACATAAAGAAGGAATCCCAGTTAGAAGGCTATATGGCATGTCAGGATGCTACAGAAAGCGGATCATTTATAGTCTTTTCTCACAGCAGCTGCAATAATTAAACTTATCATTTTGATGGCAGATTGTATGGTATAACAAATGGACAATTAGAGATTAGACTGTACAGAAATTGAAATCTACAGGTAACGCTAATACACACTAAATACACATAGTCACGCAATGCTGCTGTTGTTAACATTAGAAATTTGATAAAGTATAACAATAATAATAATTTGCATGGTTGGATGTGATATGAGCTAAGCGATTGCTAGATTTAATCACCATTGGCAGCACGATTTATTGTAATGCTTTTTTTCTCAGTTTGTCAGAACAAAAGTGGCAGATTTGTTACTTAATTGTTCAGATAAACTCTTATTTTGGTCATACTTCCAAAACTACAATCTGTGATTCCGAAGTACAGTATCCACCGGTGCATAAAGATGATAATTCTGCAAATAACTGCAATTGCAGATTTTGAACATAGATTGCGACAAAAAGGCAAAACTTACGGACTGCAGTTTTAAACCGAATCAAACAGGTGGTTTTTGCTACTGTACCTCTAAGACTTCTGTGCATATGACCTCTATTATGATTGGCTAGCCTGCTCATGCTCATTATAACCATAGACATTTCTTAATTATCCTTATTTGTAGTTTAATTTCGGTAAATATTGTGCATAAATTGGGAAAGGATTTTTGCAATGTTGAGTATATATACATAGTACATCTCTCCTGTTTTCCTGTTTAAGAGTTATATCTTACGATTTACTTATGATTGGTACTGTGTTCATGTTTCATCCAGTGCGTGTGTGTGTTTTTTTTTTTTAAGGTTATAGAGAAGTATCTGTCTGGTGGCATGTGTGGCCATGACCGTGAAGGGAGCCCGGTCTGGTATGATGTCGTCGGACCTATGGACCCTAAGGGTCTGATGCATTCAGCGTCTAAGCAGGACTTAGTCAAGTCTAAAGTCAGAGACTGCGAGATTCTGCAGAAAGAGTGCGACTTACAGAGCGAACGGGTAGGTGTGCGGCTGTGAGAAGTGGCTATAGTTCACCTAAACATGATAATTCTGTCATTGTTTACACTCACATATGTATTTTCTGTCTTCTGTGAAACACATATTGAAGTCTTTTAAAATACCAGACACAAAACTCTATAGGACAGAGGCCCTCCAGGACCGACGCTGCCCATCCCTGTTTTAGTGGCTCTGTGCAATTTATGACAACAAAAAATTGCAATTTAATTTTTTGGCCTAATTGTGAATGAAATAAAACACTTAAAATTAAATATTTAATATATTTGGTATAATATAATTGATCTGTTTACTTGCATGTCATGTGACCATTCAGAGAACCATGAACATGCAAATTAGTTGTTAAATTATTGAAATATTAACTTAAATTCTCAGTGAGTATGTCTAAGGGGTTCAGCTGACAAAAAAAAAAAAAAAAAAAATCCCTGAACCCCTGCACTAAACAATTTAGGATCACACACTACCAGACTAACCCACGCAGAAATGTGTGCCTTTTTGCTAGGAGACAACGGGCCTCATTTATCAATCCAACGTAGAAACGAGTGCAGATCCGAGCTCAGAAATCATCTTACGACAGGGTTCATGTGTGATTCATCGAACATTTGTATGCTGTCAATCCTATCATACGAATGATCGTATGTTGATAAATGTGGCGGATGAAAACAATCATCATTTAAATATCACTCCCCTAAAAATTCACGGTTTAGAAGCCTCGCCCATAGAGTTTACGACACAGAAAAACGTAACCTGGTCAAGAAGAGGAAGTAATCTCATGAAAGAAATTCTTTTTACACTAAAAACACCCGTTAACCTCATAATTGCAAACAATTACATTAATTTATATGTATATTTAATACCGGTAAATAAAACGACACATTCATAGGCCTAATGTAGTACCCTCCACACCAAATCATTCAAGTTTAACGGTATTCAGAACAGAACAAGAATGAAAAAGAAGTTATATAATTATATATTTAACTATGAAATAAAACATAAATTAGATGGTCATAGTGGCATAGTGACAACATAAGGCAAGCCAATTGTTTTTTTGTTTTTTTTAAGGCTAAAGCGAAACTGATGGGCTCACCTCTCTCATTTTGCAAGAATCCAAATATGTTTCTTATTTGCATATGACATTTTGGTTGCTAAATTATTATTCATTATGTAAACAATTAAGGCTTTGTTTGTACTTCACTCTTGTTCCAATATCGACGTAAAACAGCGTCCTTCACATGCGAAAAAATGCGTTTGGTTGTGCGCTGGGCTGGTTTTACAGTGGAACATTTAATTTGAGCGGTGTAACTTTTATGTTTAGTTGACTGCATTTTAGTTTGATGATGAATGGCTGAAATGTCAAGTTATAAACGCTAGAATGTTGTGTGTGCAATCACACAAAGATAAATCATAAAGATATAAAGAAAACAAATAATGCGTTAGAGTGTCACAAAAATGAGCGTCACAGTTTTTTTTCTTTTGTTAATCTGTTTATTATTTAAAAGAAATATATGTTGTGTAGTCCTATTTATTTTATTCCGTTTATATAGACTTAATTTTATTCAGTTTTTCTCGGTTCACAGAAGCGCGTGTGATGTGACGATGTGTGAATCCTCATGTTCATTTGTTTATGCTGCTATTTGCACATGTAAAGCTAAAAAAAAAAATATATATATATTTTTTTTTATGTTTTTTTAATTTTAATGGGTCACAAACACCTATCTTTTCTAATTGAATTGAATTCTAATTTGACATTCTAATCTTAACAGTTTCTGATCGACGAATGAGCTTTGGTTGTTTGTCAGGAAAATAATCTAAATGATCAAAATGCTCTCATTACAGTTCTCCAGCAGATTTACTATGCTGCACACAAGCGCACTAACTCAAAAACTCAAAATATCAGATTTAATATAATCTGAGTGGATAGAATCATAGTCTGAAGCTAAAAAATCTGTACGATTTACATCAGTCAGCACTGACTGCTGAAATTCTGCAGACTGGCTCTGACTTTCAGCAACTAGCGTCGACTCGCCCAGACTGAAAATCGGCACACAAATCTGGGCAAAATTTGTGTAGTGTATTCCAGCCTTAAGGCGAACTCTCACTTTCACTGAAGAACTGTGGCCAGTTGTATAAAAATGCTTAGACTACTCTTACAAGTTAGTCATCTCATTTTTTTCTTTAAGACTGGTCATAACTTTGTTTTAATTCAGTTACATAAAAACATAGATTTGTCTAATTTGAATCTGAAAAGTATGACTGATTACCCCTTGGCTAACTGCTAGTCGGTAAGACTAGTTCCTAAGACAGTCGTAACAGTTTATACAACTGGCCCTGAGGTTATAATCACTCATATCCTGGTTTTATATGTGTTCGTTTATTTCTGTCTGTGTCTTGTTGTTTTTTCCCAGTTGGGTAGGAACATTGAGTCCATTACTATGGTCTATGACTGTGAAGGTCTGGGAATGAAGCACTTATATAAACCTGCTATAGAGACTTATGGAGAGGTGTGTTTTTTTTGTTTTTGTTTCTCGATTATTAATATGTTGTTTGGCACTTTTAGGTACATTAGACTGCATTAGTATCATATTTATTTTTTCTTTCAAAGGTTCTCACTATGTTTGAAGATAACTATCCAGAGGGACTCAAGAGGTTATTTGTCATTAAAGGTCAGTAGTGCTTTTATAACTCATCCAAATGGCATATACAGCATATTACATTAAACAAATTGAACTGTGGCACAAGTTATTTAGTCAGTAGCGTGATGCAGAAAACGTGGGCAGAATCCAGTCAAAATAAAGAACTTACAGGAACAATAAGGCAAAATGTCTGTCAATTTGGCAAAATTTGGATGAATAAATCAAAAATAGGGTTGTACTCAATCAAATATCACACAATATTTCGTCTATGTTTTAATTTAAACAGTAAAGCACTTTGTTCAGGAATTGTTACATTGGTAACACTTTATTTTACCTAACCCTAACTGTAACTCTATAGTAAGTACATGTAGTTAATTAATAGTACTCAGTACTTATTTGAGTAATTACAATGTAACTACGTCACTGTAAAATAAAGTGTAACCGTTACATTTAATTTTGTTACATTTCAAAATATTAATTAAAAAGTTTTATGCATTTATTTGATAACCACCGTTTTTGATAATAAACTTGTGTTAAATAATAATAATAATACATTTTATTTCTTAGGCGCCTTTCAGGACCCTCAAGGGGTCATAAAACCCCTTGAGGGTTTATGATTTATTTATTTAATCATAATTTATTTATGATTTATTTAAATAATAAAACAGAATCCAGAAAAAATGTAATGGTAATATTTTACAATAAGATCTCATTTATTAGCATTAGTAATGTAATGCATGAACTAACATGAACTACCAATGAGCAATATATTTGGTTACATTTTAAGGTGTCCTTGTTACAGTGTAATTATACATTTAAGTATTGAGTAATATTAAGTAACTACATGTACTTACTATAGGGTTTAGGGTTAGGACTTGGTTTAGGGTTAGTTTCATGTAATTATGCATAATTTACCATTATTACTATAGTAACTACATGTAACGTGTAACAAGACCACTGTATAATAAAGTGTTACCATATATTTCTACAGCATTTATTAACCTTTGTTCATGTTAGTTTAAAAAGTTAATGTTCATGTTAGTTCACAGTGCATTAACTAATGTTAACAGATAGAACTTTTGATCTTAAAAATGTATTAAATGTTGAGATTTACATTACCTAAAATGAATAAATGCTGTATTGTTCATTGATAGTTAATGAATGTGTTAACAAATGAAACCTTATTGTAAAGTGTTTAAACAGACAACACATAATTTCTGAAAAAATAAAACACATACTGTATATTGTAAATCAAAAATTGTTATGAATTCAATTGATTTGACATTCTGTTTGATTATTAAAATTTAATTAAACCCAAAACGGAATCCAGAAACATTAGAACTGAAAAGATTAAATTTGTGAAAAAAGAAAATGGAATTTAAGAAAAATAAAATGGATTTCATATGGCACTAAGTAATCGATACATATCGTGCCACTGCGTTTCACCACTTCTGATATCTGAATCTCTGGACTGTTTCTGTTGCAGCACCCAAACTGTTTCCTGTGGCTTACAATCTGGTGAAACATTTTTTGAGCGAGGACACGCGCCGTAAAGTCATCGTACTGGGGTGTAAGCTAACACATCTCACTGCACTCATTTAATTTATACTATCTGTTGCTACTGTATTCATAACACTTGCTCAGAGAAAGTCCCATCTTGAGCTGGCAGTTTTTGTATAATTTCAGGTTCAGGTTCAATTATTTTATACCCGTAGGTAAATTAGGTTTCAGTGAACAAGTTCAGGCTATTTCCTGTACATATAAACAATACCATAGACAAACTATACAACAAAAACAACACCAAACACTAAAACATTGTAATAAATAAATCCATTACTTCATTTTGTTACTATTCAAATGATTAATCACTACTGGGACAAAGCTATTCTTATACCGCTTTGTTGTACACTGTGGTATTCTAAACTGTCGGTTAGAAGGAAGGTGCTGGAACTCATAATACAGGGGGTGCTGCCTGTCATTTAAAATTGAAACACCCATTCGCTGTACCTGCCTGGTGTACAGTGAAGCAGGGATAAGTTTCGGCTCCCCAATCAACCTACTGGACCAGTTCATAATTTGGTTAATAGAATTTTGTTAATAGAACTGGTGTAATCCACATCACAATGATCAGATGCTTTCTTAACTGCTGTCTTCTCACCGCTGTTATTTTTGTTGTGTGTTTATTTTGTTATCGAAAGCATGCAGCACATATTTACATATTCATTTAAATGCTGCTCTCAGCAGTGTGGGTTGCGTCAGGATGTTTGTTAACAGTATACCGCTGGTCACGTATTTTACATTTCTTTCTAACCCTAAGAAAAGAACGAAAAAGAATTTCGCCATGAGTATATCAGGGTCTTTAGTATCCACACCTGTCATCAGGATGTTTACACACAAATCCATTTTCTCATCAAGTTTACTGTGACTAAGCTTCTGTGTCTGTCTCCTCAGCAAACTGGCAGGAGGTGTTAAAGAAATACATCGACCCTGAGGAGCTCCCAGCATACTATGGGGGCAAACTCACTGACCCTGATGGTGACCCCAAATGTAGGACCAGGGTGGGTAAATGACAAACGCCACATATCATGCTAATGTTGGCCAGGTGACATTGACTTGCTAACGAGGTGATGTTTAGCTGCAACTGTCCCAGATTTCTTCTTTCAGTTCCCTTTTTTAAATGGAAAGACACTTAAGATATTAGGGAAGTTGCGAAACCCACATTAGAATCAGACATTTTCCATTTGATGAACCTTGAGGTCTAACATACAAAGGCGACTTTCCCGATTGCAATAGAGTGTCCTCTATCTGATACTTTACTCTGAAGTCACCAATGAAGTACTGAAGGATTCTTGATTTTCAGAATTTTTGATTGTTGTTTACTGTGCTTACATCTTGGTGTTTTTTACAGCAAAAAATCAGCACTGAACTGCACTTAAACATCTCAAATGTACTTATATTAAAGGGTTAGTTCACCCAAAAATGAAAATTCTGTCATTAATTACTCCACTAATTAATTACTCCATTAATTATGTTCCACACCTGAAAGACCTTCGTTCATCTTCGGAACACAAATTAAGATATTTTTGATAAAATCTGAGCGGTCCATAGATGGCAATATAATCAACACTTTCAATGTCCAGAAAGGTAGTAAAGACACCGTTAAAAAAGTTGACGTGACTACAGTGATTCAACCTTAATGTTATGAAGTGACAAGAATACTTTTTGTGCGCAAAAACAAAACAAAAATAACGACTTTATCCAACAATTTTTCCTCTTCCCTGTCAGTCTGTTACGCAGTTGGCGCAGTAAGCACAGTGAAGGCTTCCGTGTTTACGTCCAAACGGCAGCTCAGTATTGGCCTGCGTCAGCATCACGCATGAGTCGTGCTGCTCACGTGAACACAGCCTCGACCAATATTGAGCTGCCGTTTGGACGTAAAGACGCGCCAACTGCGTAACAGACTGATAGTGAAGAGGAAAAGTTGTTGAATAAAGTCGTTATTTTTGTTTTGTTTTTGCGCCCAAAAAGTATTCATGTTGCTTCATAACATTAAGGTTGAACCACTGCAGTCACATTGACTGTTTTGACGATGTCTTTAGTACCTTTCTGGACCTTGAAAGTGTTGATTTATATTGCTGTCTATGCACGAGTCATATACCTCTCGCATTTAATCAAAAATATCTTAATTTGTGTTCCGAAGATGAACAAAGATCTTACGGGTGTGTAGCGACATGAGGGTGAGTAATTCATGACAGAATTTTAATTTTTGGATGAACTAACCCTTTAAGAGGTTTCAGAGAATAGATTTGGAGTTAAGATTATTTTTCTTTTTAAGTCTTTCTGTTAAACCACCAAAAGGAACAAGAGCAAGATCACAGTTTTATGACACTTGGCATCACAGAGAGTTTCTCTGGCTTGTATATGATGCAATAAGAGACATCATTATCTAATGCAAATATATTAGGGAAAATAGCTTAATAAATCCAATTACCAAATATATTTTTCTTAGGAAATAATGCAAAATTCAGTTTCATAGCCTTCTCATCTGCCATTGTCAAGAGTGTGGAAAAAAGGTAATTTTGGTGTACTGTTTCCTGACCATCCAGCGGCATAGAAAGATACTTCATAATTTGAACCTTTTATGGTCAGTGCTTGTTGTTTTGGAGTATATGTTTTAAAAGAATTTAATGTATGAGATTGTGTTAGTGTGCAAGATTTGCTAGTATAACCTGCCATTAATTCAGGCATCAATGTTTGTCTTCTTGAGATAATTTCCTTTTCAGTATATTGTTATGAAACAATGGCAGAAATTTTGCAAGCCACCTGGTCTCTACTAAAAGTTCTGTCACTCAGTTGAACATTGTGTATTTGCATAATCGGCTATTTAATTCAAACCTATAAGAGCTTGCTGCTTATCTTTATACCAATATACCCACATAATTTAGCAATACCAGGAAATACAGCCTGTTGCTTCTGACAACTGCTTTATAGATGCATTCTTATTAATAAATAGTGTCAATGTCCCAAAGCAACAGAGGGGTGGGAATACCTGTCAAATGGTTGTTTATCTATATCACATTATCTTTAATTTTCCTCTTGCACAACATTTATTCTGATATGCTGTGGTATAATCTGGATGAGAGCCCGTTGGATTGCTTCTCTGGTTATTGCATAGGCTGATTACTCTGTTGATCAGTTGGCAAGGTTGAAGCTTTGGAACACATGACATGACTAATCTTCCCCTTCAATCTGTCTTAGCGTTGTGGTTATGATTCTGTTTGAGATAAATCCTGAATGTGAAGAGCAAAGGGCTGGTATGACAGCGGGACAGGCACTTGAAAAGCACCCTGT
Organism: Anabarilius grahami; assembly: GCA_003731715.1. Lineage (NCBI taxonomy): Eukaryota > Metazoa > Chordata > Actinopteri > Cypriniformes > Xenocyprididae > Anabarilius > Anabarilius grahami. The sequence goes on from RJVU01073134.1 coordinate 1,836,735, forward strand.
CAAACAGACATAACACATATTTAACCCTCTGGTATTCATCACTTAGGGGTCACAGGAAGATATTAATTGTATTTAAAAAAAAATTTTTTTAGTGAAATTAATGTCCTATGTTTTGTTTCAAGAATATTTATTCTTTAATATTTAGTATTTTTAGGGGATTTCATTGTACTACACTTAGTAAATGGTACAGAAACCATTTTCACTTCGAAATTGGTATTTCACAAACAAAAACGGCAAGTAACACTCTATTCAATGTGAAATTTCAAAGTAGAAAAACTGAAATAGTATTACAACTTAGAAAAATATTTTTTTTTACAGTGTAGGTAATATTCACCTCTAAATTATGCAACATTTATGTCTATATATATATAGTCTTTTATTTCGATAGTCTTTTATTTCCTATTGTGATGTGAAACAGCTTCTTGAACAAGAAAAAAATGTAGGACGGGACACGATTTTGTCCATCAGGAACTGATTGGATGGTTGTGGTCCTGTTCTTGTGTCAGTAAACGTCATTACTGAAGAGAAGAGACGTTGATGCAAGAAAGAGGGGAAGTTATTTTGATTAAAGTTTACTAATGCACATGAATTAAAAAAAGATGAATAAATAAATAAATAATTTAATCGAAAAACAGTACAATATTCCATAAAAAAATAGGAATGGTCAATTTTGATATCATGATGATTTTAAAACAGCAGAATCACATTCAGAGTTCTTAAATGAGACATTTTGTCTCTGTGTGTAGATACACAGGTAAAGCTGCTGCCCCCTTCAGGATTGGAAGTGCTAAAAAGACCTCAGAAGACTTTGTGAAAACTCAAAGTGGACTGATATTTAGTTATTTAGTTACAAAATATTTATCAACTATAATCCTTGGAGTCTTTGTTGGACTGTGATATCGTACAAGTCAAATAAATGTTTGTTTTCTGTGTTTAATGCTAGAGAGCTGAAGATTGTAGTTGTTTATTTTGTCTTAAAAAAAAGAGTTAGAGTGCTTGTTTTTCCACTGATGTGAAATGTGGATGGCAATTTCCTTGCCTATTAAACCTGTAATCAACCTTAAAGAAAACCAGAGCTCTTCCTCCGTGGGAAAATCACTAAAGGGGGATGCAAATACGCAAGATCTGTTTGTACTAATGAGCACAGATGGGGTCATGACATGTTTGAATGCCATGTTCAAACTTACGCAAATCATAAAACAGCCTTCCACTGGAATGTTTTCACACAAGGATGTTTTATGGAGTGAGTAATAAGATTGTGTCTGAATCCCATTTCACATACTTCTACGACACATTACAAGTATGTACTTTTGGGTATGTAGAAAGATGCTATGCCAGTATTAGGAAATAGTGATAAAATTGTCTTATGCTCACCAAGGCTGCATTTATTTGATCAAAAATATTGTGAAATATTATTTGATTATTTAAAATAGCTGTTTTCTATTTTAATATACTTTAAATGTAATTTAATTCTGTGATGGCAAAGCTGAATTTTCAGCATCATTACTCCAGTCTTCAGTGTCACATGATCCTTCAGAAATCTTTCTAATATGCCGATTTCCTGCTCAAGAAACATTTCTTATTATTATAGCAATTGAAAACTGTTGTGGTGCTTAATATTTAAACTGTCACTTTTGATCAATTTAATGCATCATTGCTGAAAAGTATGAATTTAAAAAAAAATTACTGACTTCAAATGTTTGAACAAAAGTCTAAATTTACATTTTTATAGAAATCGTATACTATTGTCACTGTGAAGCTGCTTTGAAACAATATGTATTGTGAAAAGCGCTATATAAATGAAGATGACTTGACTTGACTATTCATGCAACTTTGGCATAGTATTTTGAACATTATTCGGGATGCACTAATCTTGCATACTATAAGAATGTGAATTGGGATTTCATTTATAATTTGAGTGACCTAATACTATTGTTAGTGATTTTGAGTGTCTAAATTTGCTTTTTTTTTTTCTGTATCAAAATCATTTTGAATCATTTTGAGTGACACACCTTTTCTTAACCATCATCTATATTTGGGTCTGTGACTCCAGACAACGTGACCTTAACTTTTTATGAAGTGTTTGATGTTTATGTTGTCATGTTAAGCTGTTTATTGTCTTACTGTATTCATTGACAAATAAAATAGATAAACATGAACGCATCTGCAGGCTGTAATCTTGCAACAATTTTCTCCTCAAGCTTCAGAGTAGACTACTCAACCTATATGTGTATGTCCTTATTAAAAGCCACTTTGATTTGGGCTGCTTTCCTGTCTATTTTTTTCTTTGTTTCCTTATCGTTCATAAAATACTTTACTAACATTAAAATATGAGGCTTTTATCTTTTGCTCTCATGATGCTTCTGTAAGTTTCATCCTCCTTTGTTTTTCCATTTTCAATTCTGATTAATTATTACCAACTCATCTCAACCAAGCATATGTTAAGCAAATGTTTTTGTGTTTTTTTCAGATTACATTCGGATCAGAGATTCCCAGAACCTACTATGTTCGAGACTCCATTAAAGTGGACTATGATCAGTGTGTGACTATTGGCCGGGGCTCATCTCATCAGGTGGAATATGAACTACTTGCTCCAAACTGTGCACTAAGGTGAGCAAAAAACACCTTAGATATAAGATATGGAGTTTGCCATGAACCATGACATTAAAGATGCAGTAAATAATTTATTTTTAGAAAATCATGCATAAAAGAGACATTACTGAAATAGGTGAAGCTCTGCATACTTTTTTAGCACTTTATACTCTTTTTATAGACTACCAAGCCAAAATTAGCTAACCAGCAACATTCTCTACATATGAGACGTGCATTTGGGTTTACTGACATTGGGTTTTTGACAGGTCTTTGGAAGGGTGGGGTTTGGATGTTAGGGTGTGGTTGAATTTAGTAGACAAAACAGAACAATTTCAACAGCTTGCAGGATTCAACATGAACATGCATGTGCTAATTGCCATTGTAAATTGGACCTACCTTGAACTAGAATAGTACACTAGTTTTGCATTTAGTATACACTTTTTGAAATAAGTCTCTCATGCTCAACTAAGGCTGCATTTATTTGATCAAAAATGCAGTAAAAATAGTAATATTTTGAAATATTATTACAATTTGAAATAACCGTTTTCTATTTTATAATAAATTACTGTATAATATAATTATACAGTAAATAGTCCTGCGATGTCAAATGTTCACTCCAGTCTTCAGTGTCACATGATCCTTCAGAAATCATTCTAATATGCTGATTTGCTGCTCAAGAAACATTTCTTATTATTATCAGTGTTGAAAACAGTTGTGCTGCTTAATATTTTTAGTGGAAACCATTATATCGTTTTTAGAACTCTTTGATTCATCATTTATTTAAAATAGAAATCTTTTGTAACATTATGAATGTCTTTACTATCACTTTTGATCAATTTAATGCATTCTTGCTGAATAAATATTAATTTATTTAAAAAAATCTTACTGATCCCAAGCTTTTGAACAGTAGAGCTGCATGATTCTGGATAAATCATAATATATATTCTCCTACAATTCTGAATAGACAACTAAACAAATAGAATAATTTACTAGATGTTAAAGACAATAGACAAAATGTTAATTGCTAAAAATTTCAAAATATTTAATGAATTTGAATTAATTATTTTTGTAGAAAAAAGTGTTTAAATAAATGATTCAATGACTCACTCATAAAGACCTCACTTGTTTCATTACTGGATGAATCAGTGTTTTTAAACAAATCTCTTGAATGAATGATTTAATGACAAATACATATTTTAAGTCACTTGTCGCCACCTACTGGTGTACTGATGTGATTAATACAATCTTTATTTGAAGCATCAAGTTACTTTCAAAAGGACATTTACTCCATTTTGATATATACCGTAGACATCAGTGTTTATATCTGAACTATAAACTTTTATCCCAGTACTTCTGTGAATTATTGTAACAGAAATAGTCATACTGTGTGTGACAACTGCACTCTCTGGCTCAGCGGCAGCACCAAAACTGTGTTTCACAGTGATCATATGTTGTCAAAGGTTTAATAGTCATAGCCGAATCACTGTCATTTAGGAATAAGATCGCGTGGGTGTTTGAATCGAGATCGCGATCTTCTAACGATTAATCGTGCAGCTCTAGAAGAGTATAAAAATTAAACGAGTACAATTCAAAGAACTGTGCATATTATTTTGGAAACTAGAGTTGACAAAAGTACTGACTTTGGTACCACGTCGGTTCTGAAATTCTAAAAATGTGACGCTTTGAGCGCTGTTGAGCGGATTGGTAAACACCTCTGATTGCCCATTGTGTTCACGGCTCATCGTATATATGTCTGTGTATATATGTGCATTGATCATTGTAGCCAATCACAGATATATCCGATGAGCGTGTGAACACAATGGCCAATCACAGGTGTTTACGAATCCGCTCAACAGCGCTCAAAGCGTCACATTTTTCAAATTTCAGTAGCGATTGGTATCGAAGTCAGTATTTTTGACAACTCTATTGGAAACAATTATTTCTTTCTATGTTTACATATGATTAACTAAACAAATTCTTATCAATTATCAACCTCAAATCGAGCCCTGAGTATATGAGCATAGACTTGTCTCTGGTACCTCTGCATTAGCTGAAGAGCTTTTCAGCACAGGAGTATGTATGATGCTCTACTCAATTCAATGGTCTCTTCCTCAGATGGCAGTTCTTCTGTGATGGTGCCGATGTAGGTTTTGGTGTCTATTTGAAGAAGAAGATAGGAGAGTGGATGAAGGCCAGTGATATGAAGGAAATTGTGCCAAATCAGCGTTACAACGCTCACCTGGTTCCAGAGGACGGATCCCTCACCTGCCCAGAGCCAGGAGTGTGTAAGTACAGAGTTACTATTAATTAATTAAGAATAATAAACTTTAAACATGAATTTACTGTACTGTCTTCATTTTCACAGATGTACTGCGATTTGACAACACTTACAGCATCTTCCAGTCCAAAACAGTCAGCTTCACAGTGGAGGTCCTCCTACCTAGTCATGTCAACCAATCAGAGCGTTAGCAGTGATGGCAACAAGCAAGCAGCCAATAAATTGAGATTATAAAACTGTTTAGAAACTATTTCTCTGAATACAGTATATCTGCTGTAGTTAATAAAGGAAAATACTATAATAATGCGACTCTTGTGAAGAGGAGAGTGTGTAATTGAACTGACCAATAAAATGGTGGGATGAAATGTAAGCTTCAGTGATCGACGTCTATCAACGTGTCTGGATCCTGACTTCAGTGCCAGTGTGATTCTTTACATTTTCCATATATTAATGAAGTGTTTATCATTGAGCTGTGGTTTATCAAGTGTAATAACTGTGCTGCAAATTACTAGACTGAAACTGTCTTGGTACACATTATTTGAGCTTAAACCTTGTCTGCCATCTTTATTATTGCCTTGTAGGTATTTTATCTCTTTAAATTAAATTTTTTTGATAATTAGTTTAGATAACGATCTCAGATGAGTCTGCACACTTTTTATCCTATATAATGTAGTAAGAGGTTAAATTATTATATACTTTTATGTTATTGACGCACACAGATCTGTGATCCTTTTGTAATATATTGTTTACAAAGAGCATTCGACTTGATTCAGAGTATGATTTTGACATGTCATTTGGTGGTTTGCTGTTTTTTAATCTTTTTTATTATTATTTAACTTAAGATTGCCTTTAATTCCAGTTAATGTTGTAAACGTTTGCTTAGTAAGGAGATTTTTACCTCAGGTTTTTGTGTTTACAGTAACAGTGTCCGTATTTGATTCCAACAACATGCATTTGTCCATGTCTTTCTAAGATGACCACATTGTATTTTGTCTGATTTGCATGTCTATTTTGTTTGACTTTGTAACACTGATGCAATTTATGAGTGATATTGTATTGATTTTTAATTAATTTACTAATTAAGTATATAAAATACAATAGCAAACAATTTTTTCTTGTCTTTCTGACCTATATTTATGCATAGTTCTAAAGGAGTGTCTAACAAAACCAGTTCCCGTGCACAGACTAAATCTACTCTAATTAATATAATTTGGAATGATGAACATTTACTTAAAGCTCGGTAAATATCAAGATTGATTCCTGTGAGGAGGTTAGTTTACATATATGCAAGGTGAGTATTTTTTCCATGTGTTGTAGTAGTGTTCTTTTGTAGCCTGTCTGATGGCGCCATCTGTTGGTGAAGCATGTTGATCCATTATAATCAAGCCAGTAGTTACATCTCCGTCCGTTAGATGGCGCCATTAAAACGGGAATCTAAAGATGCAGAATAGCTTTTTGGCATTGAATGAAGACGCATTACATTTCCAAAAGCATAAAATACATACACACAACACTCATACATAATATATCATATAAATAAATTCATTTAAAAATAATTCCATTTAATACAAAAAGTTCATATAGGCCTATGTGTATAAATCTGTCTTTTGTTAGTACAATAAAAATATTTTGTATTGTGACATTCGTTAATATAGTGAAATGCAATAGGCTATATATTCATAACGAATCTTTTAATTTACGATAATAATTTTTTTCTGTGATAGCAAAGGTGAATTTTCAGTCTTAATAGTCACAGATGCTTCAGAAATCATGCTAATATGCTGATTTGATGCTCAAGAAACATTTCATATTATTATCTGTGTTGAAAACAGTTGTTCTGCTTAATATTTTTGTGGAAACCGTGATTCATTTTTTTTCAGGATTCTCTGATTAATTGAAAATTCAAAAGAACAGCATTTATTTGAAACAGGAGACTTTTTTAACATTATAAATATATTACTGTTGCTTTGGTCAATTTAAAGGGTTAGTTCACCTAAAAATGAAAATAATGTCAGTAATTACTCACCCTCATGTCGTTCTACACCCGTAAGACCTTCATTCATTTTCGGAACACAATTTAAGATATTTTTGATTAAATCCGATGGCTCAGTGAGGCCTGCATTCACAGCAATGACACTTCTTCTCTCAAGATCCAGAAAGGTACTAAAAACATATTTAAAACAGTTCATGCGAGTTCAGTAGTTATACCTTAATATTATAAAGCGACAGGACTACTTTTTGTGCGCCAAAAAAAAAACAAAATAACGACTTTTTCAACAATATAGTGATGGGCCGATTTCAAAACACTGCTTCGGAGCTCTACGAATCGAATCAGTGACTCGGATCTCCAATCAAACGGCTAAACTGCTGAAATCACGTGACTTTGGCGCTCCGAGTCACAGATTCGATTCGTAGAGCTCCGAAGCAGTGTTTTGAAATCGGCCCATCACTATATTGTTGAAAAAGTCGTTATTTTGTTTTTTTGGCGCACAAAAAGTATTCCTGTCGCTTTATAATATTAAGGTAGAACCACTATACTCACACGAACTGTTTTAAATATGTTTTTAGTACCTTTATGGATCTCGAGAGAGGAAGTGTCATTGCTGGCCTCACTGAGCCATCGGATTTAATCAAAATATCTTCATTTGTGACCTTACGGGTGTAGAACAACATGAGGGTGAGTAATAAATGTCATTATTTTAATTTTTGGGCGAACTAACCCTTTAATGCGTCCTTATTCTACACAAGTATTAATTTCCTTGACAAAAAAAGCTAATTTTACAATTGTGTCTGTTTTATAAACGGTTTTATCTCATATTTTTCAGACTTTTTAGAAAGTTTGGGAAATTAAAACAAACCGCTCCACCTTAACAGTACAGAAAACCGGCCTTCCTTAAGCAAACAAACCCAAGAAGGCTCGTTCTTCCTTATAAGGTGACGAACCACACGCTGATTGGCGTTCCACGGGCGCTATGTTAATGAAGGGGCGAGGTCTTGTGAAATGAGTAGGTGACGTCAACTCTCATTCCGCAGAGAGTGAAACAAACATGGCGACAGAATGCAGTTGGAAAGGGTACACGCTAACTTTAATGCTGTTCTTTTGGAGTAGAGTCTGTGCGAATAGAGCGGAATCCTGGGGGAGCGACAGCCGGATCCTCGGCATGCGGCTGGAGATGAGCGTCAAGCCCGCCACGACCACCGATGATGGGATCATACAGGTAACCGAGGGGAGCGAAATCCACCTTAGGTTCTACGGGCTGCAGATCAGAAATGACACCTGGAAGCAGATTAAGTTCGTGGGTCAGGACGAGGACACAGGCTCTGACTTCAACAGGACTTGTTCTCCCTTCACCAAAGACATCTTCATCGAGGAGGGTATGAATGTCAGCAGTCAGGGCACCTCTGGAGTACTGAAGGCAAAAATTAAAGCACTTAGGAAAAGTGAGTCCAAGAGTGATTATTGGCTGTGCGTCAGAGACAGCCAAGATGGGAAGTGGTACCCGCTTGGAGAACATGATGGATGGTTGAGTGTGGTGGAGGAGAAGAAGTCGCTGCTTCCCATTTGGCTCCAAGTAATCTTGATCGCCTGCCTCCTGGTGCTCTCAGGTATGTTCAGCGGTCTGAACTTGGGGCTCATGGCTTTGGACCCCATGGAGCTGCGAATCGTGCAGAGTTGTGGCACTGATAAAGAAAAGAAATACGCACGCAAGATCGAACCCATACGGAGGAAAGGAAACTACCTGTTGTGCTCGCTTCTCCTTGGAAACGTGCTGGTCAACACCACGCTGACCATCCTCCTGGATGATCTCATTGGCTCAGGTCTGGGTGCTGTGGTGGCGTCAACCATCGGTATAGTCATCTTCGGAGAGATCGTTCCTCAGGCGCTCTGCTCTCGCCATGGCTTGGCGGTGGGTGCCAACACCATACACATCACCAAGTTCTTCATGCTTCTGACCTTTCCGCTGTCCTTCCCCATCAGCAAACTCTTGGATTGCGTGCTAGGCCAGGAGATCGGCACGGTGTACAACAGAGAGAAGCTGGTGGGGATGCTCAAGGTGACGGAGCCGTACAATGACCTGGTGAAAGAGGAGATGAACATGATCCAGGGAGCTCTGGAGTTGAGGACTAAGACGGTGGAGGACATCATGACTCCACTCAGCAACTGCTTCATGATCAACAGCGACACTGTCCTGGACTTCAACACCATGTCGGAAATCATGGAGAGCGGATACACTCGCATTCCCGTTTATGAGGATGAACGGACCAATATCGTGGACATCCTCTTTGTGAAGGACCTGGCGTTTGTGGATCCAGATGACTGCACTACGTTGAAGACCATCACTAAGTTCTACAACCATCCGGTCCACTTTGTGTTTCACGACACCAAGTTGGATTCCATGCTGGAGGAGTTTAAAAAAGGTTGGTGAATTTTTTTTTGTTACTGTTTTACCTGCAGCATTTCTCATTGTCACTATCGGTGAGGTTCATCAGGTGTAGTGAGGAACAGCCGGAGGGAGCTGGATCAGCAGTGATGTCACTTTTGGAGAGATTGTGGAAAAGGTCACTATCTATTCTTAAGCAATTAGTCCCGCTCCTGTCAGGTTGGAAAACACACATCCTCTCTCCCCACGGGCCTTTCTCTCCTCCACTGACTGTCAAGGTCAGTCTTTCTTCTCTGGTGTTCTCTCACTTTCTCCCACACACATTTTTTGGGAGGTTGCTTTCCTGAAGCGCACAAAGTCGACATGAAATCATTATTGACCTTGTTTGCTTTCTTAATAAAATCATCAGTGCATGTCATTCCTGAATTTTCCTGCCCCTCCAAACATCAGTTATATAGAGCTGTGTTTTTTTTTTTTTTTTTTAGTATTATTTATATACAATTATAGGTTTTATTAATAACTGTGATTTTTTTTTTTTCTTTTGTTTTTATATTTTCAGTTTTATTAAATTTTTAGCAATTTTGCATAACGAAATTACTACTAAATATTTAGTCATTTAGTAGTAGTTTTTAATGTGCATTTGTTATTTTTATTTTATGTTGTTTATTATATCATTATTTAGCTTTTAATTTCTTTTTATTTCAATTATAGTTTTAGTATTTATTTATTTCAAGTTAGTAATTTTAGTGCTTCAGCTTAAACTTATTTCTGTTACTTCCCAAGACAACATTTCTAAATTTCATTTACATTTTATTTTACTAATTTTAAGTTTTACCATTTATTTTATTTCAGCTTTATTTCAGTTAAAGGGTTAGTTCACCCAAAAATAAAACTGATGACATTTATTACTCACCCTCATGTCGTTCTACAGCCGTAGACCTTCGTTCATCTTCAGAACGCAAATTAAGATATTTTTGATAAAATCTGATGGCTCAGTGAGGCCTCCATTGCCAGCAAGATAATTAACACTTTCAATGCCCAGAAAGATACTAAAGACGTATTTAAAACAGTTCATGTGACTACAGTGGTTTAACCTTAATGTTATGAAGCGACGAGAATACTTTTTGTGCACCCAAAAAAAAACAAAAAACGACTTTATTCAACAATATCTAGTGATGGGCGATTTCAAAACACTGCTTCGTGAAGCCTCGAAGCTTCACAAATCTTTTGTTTCGATTTAGTGGTGCGGAGTGCATATCAAACTGCCAAAGTCATGTGAACTTTTGAAGCGTCGTTTACTGAAATCACGTGACTTTGGCGCTCCGAACCACTGATTCGAAACAAAAGATTTGTAAAGCTTCATGAAGCAGTGTTTTGAAATCGCCCATTACTAGATATTGTTAAGTTATTTTTTTTTATATTTTTTTTTGCGCACAAAAAGTATTCTCGTCGCTTTATAATATTAAGGTTGAACCACTGAACTCACATGAGCTGTACTAAATATATTTTCAGTTACTTTCTGGGCATCTGAAAGTGTTAATTATCTTGATGGCAATGCAGGCCTCACTGAGCCATCGGATTTCATCAAAAATATCTTAATTTGTGTTCCGAAGATGAACGAAAATCATACGGGTTTGGAACGACATGAGGGTGAGTAATAAATGACGACATTTTCATTTTTGGGTGAACTAACCCTTTAACAAAAAAATTTTTAATGATAGTTACCCTGATATATAGAACTTTTCATGATCCAGTATCTTGTTTCACTTGAACATTTTTATATTACAGAACTAAAACGGCTTGCAAATGCCATTTCATATTGACTTCATGCTAATATGGTCTTGGGAATGTTTCCCAATAAGGATACAATTCAGTTAATCCACCTACTATTGATAGTTACAATGTCAGTAGCAATCCGTGAGGTTATTGTAATCGATATCTTGGTTGATTAGCCATGGTTAATACAGGAACTCTGGGAAAAGTATGTGCAAGTAGACATTGGTAATTTGGTCCTGAAGCCTTACATAAAATCCTTAGCTGGTATTTAACATTACTTTTCAGATTCAAATTAGACCAATCTACTTTTTCATGTAACTGACTTTAAAAAGTTATGACCAGAATAAAATGAATGACTAACTAAGTCCAAACATTTTATGCAACCAGCCCGTTTGAATAATCGGATGTGTTTGTTGTCATCACAATAACTGTGACTAATAATGAGGAAGAACCTGTTATCACTGCTTGCAGAAGTTTACTGTTAGCAGGTGAAAGATTGTGTGTTTTCATCTTTAGTCAAATGCATTTACATTGTGACTGTGCCTCAGATGCAGTCAATTCTATCTGTGTCTGTAACGGTGTGAACCAAATGGCCCATACAGACGTATGGACACAGAAACTGATGGGTGTGAATGACAAATAAACTGGATTGCTCAGAGTAGATTGCAGGGTAGATCGATCTCCTGTGGGAGGTCATATTCCTAACAATTTTCTATTGTTTGTAGCCCTTTTGTCTAAGGGGTATAAAGTTTTGTCCCACAGACATAAATTTGGGTTTAGATATTTTGAAGGCCAGCACGCTGACATCAATGCCAAAGAACTGTGCTGCACTACTACATTCAATAAATTCTTCTCCCCACAAGAACTCTGGTCAAGCTTACTTATTTTATGTATTGGAGAAATCTAATACATTGGCAAGCCACCCAAACGACTGCTCGGCCAAATACAACAAAATCTGACACAGGTTTTGATTTGGGACTTGAGCTACATATCCAGAACTTGAATTGTTTTATTGTACAAAATGTGGAGAAATGTGTATATACTTCCATTTTTATCATCCATTTAAACAGCCAAGCCAATCAAAATGGCATATTAATTGCAATTATTCAAAGTCTGATTGATTGCTTGTATTCTAGTATAATCCTTAACTCTAGTATTAGCATTAGTTATTGTACTAATGTTTTAGTACAATAATGTTTTGTACTAATATTTTATAGCTCAGTTGCTTTGGTGTACAGTAGAAGTGATAGTCACAATATGTTGTCCTAAATGGTTATGGTAGGCAATAGTACCAAAGGACTTTGAACTGATAACATGATGACTTCTTAATGAAGACGCTAGAAATATTTTTGGGATTTACTGTTATATAAACTTGGTTTCACTCTGCAGTGGATATCTTTCAGATTGTTATGGATTATGGTTATCAGAATGGTACCACAGGCTTATGATTTTGTTGCTGTCAGACATGCACCTTAAAGGGTTAGTTCACCCAAAAAATAAGAATTTCTCACCCTCATGTCATTCCACACCTGTAAGGCCTTCGTTCATCTTCTGAACACAAATTAAGATATTTTTTGATGAAATCTGAGAAGTATTTGACTCGTCCATAGGCAGCATCGTAACCACCACTTTCTAGATCCAGAAAGGTACTAAAGACATTGTTAAAACCATCCACAAAACAAAATAACGACTTTATTCAACAATATCTTCTCTTCTGTGTCATTCTCCATACGTTGTTTTACGTCCAGCGCTTCCAGGTTCTACGTCAGAATGCCGACTCATTATTGGCCGGCTCCTGCGTCAGCATCACACGCATGCGTCGTGCTGCTCATGTGATCAGCGTCTGTCAATATTAAGCCGGCATGCGGACATAAACATGGAACCCTTCACTGTGCTTACTGCGACACCTGCGTAAGGATAATGACAAGGAAGAGAAGAAATTGTTGAATAAAGTCGTTATTTTTGTTTTGTTTTTAGTACCTTATGTTATGTCTTTAGTACCTTTCTGGACGTTGAAAGTGTTGATTATATTGCTGTTTATGGACAAGTCATATACCTCTTGGATTTCATCAAAAATATCTTAATTTGTGTTCCGAAGATGAATGAAGGTCTTGCGGGTGTGGATTGGAACGACATGAGGGTGAGCAATTAATGACAGAATTTTCATTTTTGGGTGAACTAACCCTTAACTGGAGAGCAGAAAGGCAGTAAACCCCAAAGACGCATGCTTTTGAACTGGGCAGGCCAGGTAATATCTTAGTTACCAGTCAGTAGAGATGGCTGGCTTCTAGATTCATTCAATGAAAACCAGGATGGTTATGCGTGTTGTTTGTTCAGCTTATGAGTTTGTCTGTTTTAAAACACTTCCTCTGGTTAAAGCAGAAGTCTTTTCTTACTACTTTCTATCCACGATACAAACCCAAACCATTGTATTTCTTTCCTCATCCACTTGTCCTGTCCCACTTAAACACACGCCGGTACTCAAAGATGACATTCTGCCACTGTCGCCCAGTGTTTGGGTTGCCATCTACCACGTAGTACTGTGGAAAATGGTTTTGCATTGCGTGTAATGTGTGAACGTGTAAAGGTCAAAAGCAGGGCAATAACCACAATGAATGGCTGATTCTGAAAAGTGTGCTCAGTCAGTTTTAGTTTATGTTTACAATGAGTTTAGTCATTGGATTTTTTGCAAGAACCATGTCTTTTTTTCTGGTTGACCCTGCAAGAAATTTGTTCAAGGTCACTTTTATTTATATAGCACCTTAAAATAACATTTCTGCTGACCAAGGTGCTTCACAATAACACAATAAAAAGGATAACAGTCATATAAGAAATACTAAGTATGAAAATCAACAACGTAAACCATAAAACCAAATAAAATCAGGACTAAGATTTTAACTCACTAAGACTAAAATTATGAATAGGCCTGAGAACAAATGTATGTTTTCAGAGATGACTTGAATACAGACAGGGAGGAGGAAAACCTAATCGACTGAGGTAGCAAATTCCACAGCTTGGAAGCAAATACGGAAAAGGCTCTATCACCTTTAGATTTCAAGTGAGATAATAGGACGGTTAGTAGTTTGTCGGAGGATGATTCGAGAGTTCTTTGAGCAGAGTACGGACAAATTTGGTCTGAGATATAAACTGGAGCCAGACCGTGCAAGGCTTTAAATACAAAAACTAAAACCTTGTAATCAATTGTAAATTTGACCGGTAACCAATCTAAGTGTGCCAAAATAGGGGTGATGTGCTCACGTTTTTTCTTCCCCATTAAAAAGTGAGCTGCAGCATTTTGAACTAATTGCAAACGTGATAGGAAAAACCGGTTGATACCAGCATATAAAGCATTACAATAATCAAGCCTTGTTGAAATGAAGGCATGAATAACTGTCTCTAGGTCACTAAAAGATAGAAAAGATTGCAATTTCCGTAAACCCCTAAGCTGGAAAAAACTGTCTCTAACAACATAGTTTATTTGCTTGTCCAATTTTAACTCTGAGTCAACAACAACACCCAAGTGCAAGTGCAAGTGCAATCAAAATCCAGTCAGAAAAAGAGGAAAAGACACATTTCTGTCAAACCTGTGCTTAATTTGGTTGTTTTGGTCAGTGATTAGTGTTGCTAAGTGGATTTGGCCAGCTCTCTGACGGTATTGTCATGTCATAAGCCTCTTTGTATTCCAGTAGGATCACGGTCTCTGTGTTTCTCTGTGCATGCGTTCATGGCTACAGTGTCACAAATACTTCTCTCTTCCTATCTTTCACTTCCTGTCATGTCATTTGTTGATTAGGAGTGCTGACTGAGCATACACTATGTGTTTGTGCATGTGTTAGATCGCAAGAAGAAGGAAAGGCTCTGTTGATGAAGGAGATGATGATTTGGATGGTTCTGAATGTCAGAGCCTCACTTACATCTGGGTTAGTTCACCCAAAAATGAAAACTCTGTCATTAATTACTCACCCTCATGTCGTTACAAACCTGTAAGACTTTTGTTCATCTTCAGAACATAAATGAAGATCTTTTTGATGGAATCTGAGAGCTTTCTGTTCCTCTTTTGACAGCTACACAACTGACATTTTGACACTTCAAAAAGTTCATAAAGAGATTGTAAAACTAATCCATATTAATTGAGCGATTTAGTTCAAATTTTTTGAAGAGACTGGATTGCTTTGAAAATTGATTCTTACGGAAGCTCAAATGTGCTGCGTAACATGAGAATGAACCTCATTGGTTCTCACACGTCAAGCAAACTTCCATTTACCACAACTGATGTGTGAGTTGATGAATGTTTATATGTGAATAAAAGCCTAAATTCAATCTGTTCATCATATAAAGTGATCGAGTCTCTTCAGAACATTTTGACTAAACCGCTCAATTCATATGAATTGGTTTTACGATCTCTATGAACGTTTTGAAACGTCAAAGTGGTAGTAGCTGTCAACGAAAGGACAGAAATCTCTCAGATTTCATCAAAAAGATCTTCAATTGTGTTTTAAAAAATGAATGAAAGTCGGTTTGGAACGACATGAGGGTGAGTAATTAATGACATTTTTGAGTGAACTAAATCCTTTAATTACACAAATAGACCTATGCGATATTCTAGA
Source organism: Anabarilius grahami (assembly GCA_003731715.1). Classification (NCBI taxonomy): domain Eukaryota; kingdom Metazoa; phylum Chordata; class Actinopteri; order Cypriniformes; family Xenocyprididae; genus Anabarilius; species Anabarilius grahami. The sequence goes on from RJVU01073134.1 coordinate 1,852,370, forward strand.
AAAATTTATTTAATTTTTGTTAGACTACAGTTTTTAAATTAAGTATAATTTGGTTTCTTTTGAAATGAGAAAAAAAACTGAAATGTTTTCTATATATATATATATATATATATATATATATATATATACTGTAAAACTCAAGTTCAGAATACTCAAAATATTTGAGGAAACGTATTACCTCGAAACATTTAAGTTAACTAACTTATTTTTTTAAAGTTAGTAGAACTTAATTTTTTTGTGACAAGTGGGGCGGGGCCGAGAGCCATGGAAGTGGAGCAAGGCCAGTGTGGTGCACAGGTGTCTCTCATTAACAATCACATCACTGGCATTCCTTCGCTCACACAGTTCTCAGCCTCGCCCCACTCAAGTACATATAGTTAATTTACATAAACATCACATTCAGATCTTGGTTAAATGTTAGTTAGGAAAAAACACATGCTATTATAACTATCAAAGAGACTGTCAATATATACTTGCATGTATGTAATCAAACAACTTACAGTGTACAGTACGTGGTCTTAAAAGTTTTGCTGCCCATCCTCAACCTAACCACATGGTCTACTCTTCACCAGAATGGTAACCCTACAAAACTAACATAACAGAACCCCCTGTCAATCCCAACATAACAACATTAAACACTAACTTATGTCTCCCTATGTTAATCTTATGCAAAAACACACAAAATAACACTTAATTTCAACATTTATACAGTCTGATGCAAAGCATGCTGGGAATTAGAAATCTGCTGCAACTAAAACAGTTTAGTTTACTTGAAATATGTCAGTGCTGTGAACTCAAAAGTAAAAGAAAGTTTTAAATACTCATAACAGTTAATTTAACTGAACAAATTTGTTTAATTTAAGTTTGTCCTACTCGAACGAATTAAGTATTTTGAGCGTTAGGGTTTACAGTGATATATGCAAAATTATTATATATATATATATATGAAATACAATAAATAATCATATTTGTGGGTTGGTTTATATATTTATGAATTACTAATTAATTTAAAGTCAATTAAATATTTTAATAAAAAAAAAGATATATCTAATGGTTGATGTAAAGATTATTGAAATGACATTTGAAAAGTGGTAAAAGTTTCTTGCCATCAAATCAGTATTGACTATGGCTCTTTCTCTCAAATTACTTTCCTTTTCAGATTACATTACTTAATGTTAACCAACAGGCAAATATCTATTTTTACATATTTTATTTTTAACAAACTCCATTTGGTCTGGTGGTTCCATTCTGAAATGTAACACTAGTGTAAGTGGTGATTCATGTTCACGTTACGGTACTTGTTCCAGAAATAATTCTTGAGTTTTTGTAATGTTAAAAGTTGCAGTAACGACAACCATTTATAATTTTTGTTAAAAATTGTAAACAAATGTAAACATGGAGATATTTAACAATCACACATACGCATCCACAGTGCTGGCTGCAGACAGATGATCAGTTTATGTGGTACTGCAGTGACGTACTTGTGATAAGTTTCAGAAACTGACCCTCAGTGAAACTTCAGATGACAAACCCGCATATGCAACTAAAGATGGCGTGTGCAATTACAGATGCAATTTACTCATCCCCTGAGTAAAGAAACATGGGCATCTTTAATTGCATATGACTCAGATTAGCCAAATGACTCATTTGGATGAGATCAGTAATGTTCTTTTTCTGCAGAATGCAATTTCTGTGGGACACAACATTGTGAACACTTTGTTTTTCTTTTTCTTTTTTGCAAGTCTTCAGTGTAAGAACATTCAGGATGCACATGTATTAAGACTTCGAAGATATTTTTTGCAGGTTAAAAAACCAGGGTGTAGGGGCCAGTTTTTATAATTACCTTATTAAAATCTACTTGAATGTGCATATCTGTTGTTTAAGTACCGTTTTAACCAGTTGCAAAGTTTTTTGGTGGGGAAAAAGCATCACATTCTGGCTACAGACAAAACGAGCCAAGAACCGTAATGTGTTTATTGCTTTTTTACGAATTAGTAAAAGAAGACTTAACATTGATTTTTTTTAGTTGCATAAAAAAAAAAAAAGTTTTTTCAAACTAGGAATATAGCCATTACATTAAGAAATGATCAAAGAACACCGAAGCTGTCCATGACTTCAGTCTAATGTGAGTTATGCACTTTCGCAAAAACTCCCAATACCTCTGAAACTCTCTATACTGCAAAATTAATCTCTTACTTGCAGCTTTTTTGCATTTTGTTGTTTGTGATGATAAAAGAGAATTTGCGTGAGTTCAGGTTCAGAATTCATTCAGTGAGCGCGTGCAACCCTCATTAGTCACTGCCATTTGCGTGGTCTAATCACAACGCCTCTAATTGAACATTGCATTCCTAAACTCACCAAAATGTGTATGATTGGTTATAATGCTCAACACTGGAAACTACACGCGTAAAGGAAAAGGACTAAAAATATGTAACATGAACAAATCTACTGTAAATGCAATGCCACAATTTTTCATATTTATAGGTAACGTTTCATGTTACGGATAGACTACTTTCTTTGGGGTCAGACCTCCCCCCTCCAAACCCCCCCGTAATTCGCACTCTGATTGTAACATGTTTTAATCGACAGTCAGGGCTGATTTCATGCATCGTTAGAGGTGTGACTGACTTAATCAAAAGTGACCCAACAAGTTTAAATCAACTCCATTCACCTTTATATGTTTTACAAACAAGAACGTGCCCATGCAAATGCCAACGTTCTGATCTAGTTGTTAATATGCGATTCATTTTAAGTTGATTAATTTGTAAAGTAATTTCATTTACCAAAGTTGTTTATAAACATTATTTAAAATGCTGCTGTATTTTCAAGAAAGTAATTTCAAGTAACATATTAACCAAAAATTCTGAGAAATGATCAAATTTCAGAACATCTGCTATATCAGATGACACACACCATCTGATTATTTTTACTATTGTTGCAGTATAATAATATTTTGTATTATTGTTATAGTTTATATGTTGTTAAACATTATTACAATTTAAAATAACAGTTTTTGTTTTAATATATTTTAAAATGTAATTTATTCCTGTGATGCAAAGCTGAATTTTCAGCATCATTACACCAGTCTTCAGTGTCACATGATCCCTCAGAAATCATTCTGATATGCTGATTTGATGCTCAACAAACATTTATTATTATTATCCATGTTGAAAACAGTTGTGATGCTTAATATTTTGGAAACTGTAATAAAACATTTCAGGGCTCTTTGATCAATAGAAAATCGAGAACTTTATGAATGTCTTACTTTCACTTTTGATAAGTTTAATAATGCATCCTTGCTGAATAAAAGTAAATTATTATTATTAATATTTTTTTTTTTTAACTTTTAAACAGTTTTGATAAGAAATTATATACTGACTATATTATTTTAAAATGTGAAAAAATGAAGAATGATTAGGTGTGTCCTATGTGACTCTATATGAATGAATACATAATGGCTTTCAGGTGATGCTGTGAAAGAAACGGCGGGTAAAATGAGAAGGGTGTAGTGTTTGAAATGGCTGGTAAGGTGGATTTCAGGGTACAGAGTGTGTCGGTGGGTAAGTGTGTTCACTGATGCAGAGAGAGAGAGAGAGAGAGAAAGGGAGGCAGGGAGCAAGAGACAGACAAGCATTGTTTTAGCCGCAGGGATTGATGACTCAGCAAGATAAAACTGACTTGTGAAATGCAGAAAGTACAGAGGATGTTCTTCTTATTTTTATAAGAAATTAAATAAGACTTGAACTAAAGTGCTTATGTGTCTTTGGGAAAACCTGTTTGTGGACAGCAGATGCTTGAATGTTCTCATAATATACATTGCAGCATAACCTCTATTTCTCACAGTGTCTGAAACGGTTTGATAAAGGATTCAGTCTCTCTAAAGCCCTCCTTTCCAAGAGCTTCCTCTGCTCTGATTGGTCAGATGGCCCAGTCTGTTGTGATTGTTCTACTGCTTAAAGCATGTGTCAAAAACAAAACACTCATTACTATATCTGAATTTCAGCTCCGGAGGCTTCCTCAGCTCTTGTATACACATTCGAGCCTGAGTCCATTTATCATGCATTTTGATCTTTGAAACTTTGCAGACCTTTTACTTTCACATCAAACAGCTATATTACACACTGCATGAAAGGTAATATCTGAAAAAGCATAATAAGGGCACTTTAATATAATATATATAAGTATATATATATATACTTTTAAAATGCATGAATATTTTATTCATTCATAAAATTTGCCAAGAGGTTTTACTGTAAAACATTTTTTGTTCCGTCGAGTCACTTTTATCTAAACAATGTTGCAGTATTCTCAGAAAATATTTCACCTTGTATATTGACTCTTATTTGGAGAGCAAGTTGAGGCTCAAGTCAAATTTTTTTTTTTTTACAGCTACATTTAAAAGTTAATAATTTCCCCATTTTAGAAAACCATTATAAAGCAAATGTACTTGTTTTAGTATGTTAAGCCACGTTAAACCTTGTCTTTATAAGTGTTTACTAAAGCTTGATGTTACACTTTGCTATTTGCATTTAGATTCTGGCCTTATCAATTGTTCAGAGGCAGTATTTTTATGATCAATAAAGTGCTTAGCAATTAGCTGTTGTCCCAATGGACTTCCATATGGGAGGCGATGCATAAAGGGGTCATGACATGATTATGATCTTTTGACATATTAAAGGTCTTTGTACCATTAAAACATCCTGCAAGTTTCATAGCTTAAAACTCCTCATTATTAACAAAGCATTTATTTAAAGGACTAGTTCACTTCAGAATTAAAATTTCCTGATAATTTACTCTCCCCCATGTCATCCAAGATGTTTATGTCTTTCTATCTTCAGTCGGAAAGAAATAAAGGTTTTTGAGGAAAACATTCCAGGATTTTTCTCTATATAGTGGACTTCACTGGGGTACAACGGGTTGAAGGTCCAAATTGCAGTTTCAGTGCAGCTTCATAGGGCTCTGCACGATCCCAGACGAGGAATCAGGGTCTTATCTAGCGAAACGATCGACATTTTCTTAAA
>RJVU01073134.1:1857419-1872508 GCA_003731715.1 Anabarilius grahami
ATATATATATATATATATATATATATATATATGCTTTTTAACCACAAATGCTCGTCTTGCACTGCTCTGTGATCCGCCACGCATGACATAATCATGTTAGAAAGGTCACGCGTGACATAGGCGAAAGTACAGATCCAGTGTCTGCAAAGCGAATGTGATTATGTCATGCGTGGCAGATCACAGAGTTTGCAAGTTTGCGAAGGAACTTGTTGAAAGACGAATCATTATAGGATCTGACAGCAGCTACATCACAAAATGATTGTGTTGTGTGCTATTGTTGTTTTGGCAGTAGATGGTGTTTACATTAAGCCACGTTAAGCTTTTCAGAATGTCCCTCGGTACAGGACGTGAATAGTTTCTCATGTGTCATCATGATTTTTGGCTCTCATTTGTTCCTCTGCAGCATAATGCAGACCCACTGAGACGTCTGCTGCCGGAGATCTGTGTTCCAAAAACACACTGAACTGACTGTACACTCATCTCAAGCAAAGACACTTGCTCTAGACTCAGGGTTCCAGAATCTTCTGCATCACTCGAGTACAGGCTGTTTAGTCTGCATGTGCCGCTCAGGCTTTATTAGCTACATCCTGTCACATTACAAACAGTGAGATGGAAGATGAGCAGGAGAGCTTTCAAGGGATAATTCACCCAAAAATGAAAATTGTCATCATTTACCCACCCTCAAGTTGCTCTAAACCTGTATGAATTGCTTTCTTCTGCTGAACACAGAAGAAGATATTTTGAAGAATGTTGGTACCCAAACAGTTGATGGACCCCATTTACTTCCATTTGTATTTTTTTTTTCCCACAAAGGAAATCAATGGCTACCGTCAACTGTTTGGTTACCCATATTATTTAAAATACCTTCATATCCTGTCCTCGAGCTGAAAAGTACCATGGTATTACCATGCTTAGTGTTTAGATGTGAAAGTGACATACCATCTAGCCAAGTATGGTGTCCCATACACAGCACTATGGTGTGCACACACACAGCACTGAGTATTGAACACACACACACACCGTGAACACACACCCAGAGCAGTGGGCAGCCATTTTTGCTGCAGTGCCTGGGGAGAGATTAGGGGTTAGGTGTCTTGATCAAGGGCACCTCAGTTGTGGGTAATGAGAGTGGAAGAGAGCACTGTTCATTCAATCCCCCCATCTACATTTCCTGCCGGTACTGAGACTCAAACCCACGACCTTCGGGTTACAAGTACGACTCTTTAATTATTAGGCCACAAATGCCCCTATTGTTGATACCATGTTGATACTGGTTTTATATGCAACATAGTAATACCATCATCATTGATTGACTTTGAAATATGTTGTAAACACTAAAACAAGTACCGTTCTACTGCCATGTTTTTGGATATACCATAGTACTACCGTTGTTGTTTGGACTTTTACCATATTATTCTAAGTTGGAAGTACACTAGCGTTCAGACGTTTGGGATCAGAATGACTTTTTTGTTTTTGAAATAAGATTCTTATGTTGTTCCTATGCTGTTCAGAATAGTTGTCATTTTGTGAAATATTGGTACAATTTAAAATAGCATTGTGTATGTACACTAGGGGTGTAACAATATATTGTGTCACAATATATGGCAATACAAAAATGCAACAATATGTATCATGGATAGTGACAATATGTATTTGTGTATAGTTCATCCAAAATGAAAATTATTGAACAAGTTTACATTGAACTTTACATTACATTAATGTAATGTCATTGAAGTTTACATTACATTATTTGAGTTTTAGTGTCAGTATTACATTGAACTACTATATATACTGTTGAATATAATGTATAATAATGCAATGGGGGAATATTTGTGAGTCCTGATAATGCCAAATGACTTGTGTATCCAGTAAAAAGTGGCCTACATTATTTTAAATATATCTAGTCAATGACAGAATGCAAGCATATTAGTCTAAAATAATTCAGTATTTTCAGCTTCAGAATCATGAATATTTTGATTCTGGTATCAACATTGTCCTGTGCATTGAGTTACTAGCACCAAGTCCAAGCCTATTCATTTCCTCCCCCAATGTAATACCAAATTTAGCATTTTAATCAATAGATATATATTTTTTTAACCTTTTACCAAACAGTATGTCTTGAAGTATTGCAATAATATCGTATTGTTAGTTCAGTATCGTGATATGTTTCGGATCGTGACATGAGTGTATCGTTACACCCCTAATATACACAATTTATGGAAGAAGTCTCTTTTGCTCACCAAGGCTGCATTTATTTGATCAAAAATACAGTAAAACAGTAATATTGTGAAATATTATTAGAATAAAATAAATTTTTATTTGAATACATTTCATTTGTGCTGCTGAATATTTTTGTGGAAACGATGATACATTTTTTTTCAGGATTCTTTGAAGAAAATGTATCATCTGTTTTCAGTTTTAATGTATTTTAATTTTGTATTTTCTGAATTTTTTTAGCAGCCATTACTCAAGTCTTCAGTGTTATTTGATCCCTAAGAAATTATTATAATATTATGATTGGATGCTGAGCAAACATTTCTTTTATTATTAGTTGAAAATGGCTGTGCTGCTTAATGAAGTGTGGAAAGTGTCTTTTTTTCAGGATAATTTGATCAAAACAACTTTCAAAAGAACAATTTTTTTTGTTTTTTTTGAAATATTAGAAATGTCTTTTCTGTCATTTTTGATCAATTTAAAGCATTCTTGCTAAATTTAGTGATCATGGCGATCCTGAACTTTTGAATGGTTTTGTACTTTATATACCACGTAAATATGATTTCTCGTGTCATGTCACATTGCAGTGAAATCTTACTTCTGTGATTGTTTGGTGGTCTAAACATTTGCAGTCAAAACTTCTGTGGTAGAAGATAGGAAGTGTTTTTGTGGTTTTGGACAAGACAGTTGAAATATTTTGTAACTTAAGATGCTAAATTATGTTTTGCAAGTCACTGTTTTGGCTCCTTATGTCAGTGCATCACGCGGGGTGTTATGTCTACACATAACTTCTGGATTTTTGTTTTGATGAGCAAATGCTTTAGGATTTCCTGGCTCTTTGTGTGCTGAATGTCCTCAATAGACGTCTTTTAAACTGTATGAACCCTTAGCTCTTTCTGTTTGTCCATGAAACCATTTATAAAGAAACAAGATATAGTAAGCGCTACAATACTGTGTTTTCTATTTACCATCACTAAATTGAGCAAAAGCATACACTAGTATGTAAACATGTCATGGTTTCTTGGGTGTTTACTGTGTGGATTCCAAGTAAATACATTGCTATATGATTGTAAACGCTAATCACTCAGTACCATAACTCTACCATAGAACATTTCATAAGAACAGGGGACTGTCTGTATTTCTCTCATACTGTAGTTGCTCAATTTCTCTCTGTCATAGCTAACATATTCTCTTTGAACTTAATATGAGTACCTCAGTCTCTGATTCAGAATTTAATATTAATGCAAACTCAAACAATTAAGCTTTAGTAAGTGAGTTGGATAATCAAATGTAAAATCTGTATTTTTATTGTTTGTCTTTATCTTCTCATTACTGAAATGTGTATTTTTTGCAACACTAGTGTCATTAAATGGATCAAAGCCATAGATTTTAGACTTTTTGAGTAAACCAACTTGGAAGTGGTTTGCTTCTAAGCATTGAAAAAAAAATGAAGAAACTAACCTTTTTTTTTTTACAGTATTCATTAATCCAGGTTAATGTTTAATTCATAAACATACTATTGTTACTATTGTGCTATTTGATAATTCATGTCTGTATAATAATATAACTTTAAATGTTAATGCATTAGTATATGCAGAAAATAATTCGTATAATTAAAAATAAATTCATGTAATATTATAATATTTTATGCAAACCATTATTGCTTGATTCTTATTTATGAATATATTTTCAGCTTTAATACTAAAACTCTTTGAGTGTTATTTGACTGAATGTTTTTATTATTATTAATATTATTATTATTATTTACATTATTTATTAACAGCTGTTCATTGAAAGAGTGACACAATTACTCTTTTCTGAATTTGTATTATAATTTTCAGTTAAATGGTTGTATTTATTTATTTTATTTTTATATTAATATATTTTTTTCAATTGATTGATTTGATTGATTGGAAGTTTTCTGAATTTATCTGATTAATCGTTATCTTCTACAGGTAAATCGCACTTGGCGATCGTTCAGAAAGTTAATAATGAAGGCGAGGGAGATCCGTTCTATGAGGTGCTGGGATTGGTCACCCTGGAAGATGTCATTGAGGAGATCATCAAATCAGAAATCCTGGACGAGTCTGACCTCTACAGTGAGTGGACCGTGTCTAATGAATGTGTTTTTAGTGTTGTTATGCAGACAACATTACAGCTCTTTTCTTGAAATAAATTCACACAGCATTTGCACATCTCAATTTTCCAACACAGATTTTTTACTTCCTCTTGATGTTCTGCATCGTAAACCATTTCATGTATGCTTGCGAAATGACAGACATGCACTCAGCATTTTTGTAGAGAAGCACATATCATGTTCATGATGTTTGAGTTTTCATGGTGCCAATATTTATTTTATTTTTTTTTTGGGGAGGAATTAAATAAAGTAATCTGACTTCTGTTATAAAATCCTCAGTGTTGTGCTCATCTCAATTACTTTTATGCATTTTTTTGCAGCTGATAACCGCAACAGAAAGAAAGTGGCACACAATAAGAACAAGCGAGACTTCTCTGCCTTCAAACATGAGAGTGAGTCTAAAGTCAAGATCTCTCCTCAGCTGCTGCTGGCCGCTCACCGCTTCCTTGCAACAGGTAAACAATCAGTCACAACACTCACCAGACTGACTGTAACAGTATGTGTCTTGTCCAATGGTCACGCCTTCATTTTGCAATTCCTATAGTATTACATCCTTCTCATTGGCATTTAATAATGCTTGACTTTTCAGTGAGTTAAATCTGTTTTTTTTGCCTGAATACAAGGCGTTTTTTCACTTACAGCCCTCATTAACAATTATACATCACTTTTAAATGATTATACAAAATTAATTTTAGTTATTAAGATTGATGTAGTTTGGAATTGTTAAAATGTGCTAGGAAAAAAATATGATCAGCATATTCACTTGCATAATAATTATGCACGCACTGTAGATTTAATGTTAATTAATGGACAGTAAACCTCTGTTTTTTTAATATGTTTTTTTATGTTTTACTCAGTTTTTTTGCCATGAAAATAGCCTTGAATGCTGGCATGGATTTACATTAACTATTGTAACGAATTGTACTAACTAGGTGACACTTTACAATTAAGTCCTGGTAGTTAATGTTAGTTAATGCCTTAACTAACAATCAGCATTACGTTTATTACAGTATTCGTAAATTTTTTTTTTAACGGTAGTTAATAAAAATACAACTGTTCATTGTTTGTTCATGTTAGCTCAGGTCCATTACATAATATTAACAAATGCAACTTTTGATTTTAATAATGTATTAGTAAATGTTAAAATTAACATTAAAGGTCCGTTTACACAACACCATTTTCAACTTAAAAAAATAAAAAATGTGTGCGTTTTTGCCGTTCATTTACACAACAATGATGTTTTGGGGACCTGAAAAAGCAAACTTTTGAAAACAGTTTTCAAAGTGCAAGTTTTTGAAAATGATACAGTTATAGTCTCTGAAAACTACAAAAACACGAATTTGTGGAAACGATGACGTCATGTGCCTGCGTATCATGTGTTCAGTCTATAGGTGCGTAGTGTTTCTTTACAAAGTGACATCATGACATCTGTACGCGAAAAACACGAAGGAAAAACCTTTCTGTTTTTAGTACATCATTGTCGTGTAAACGTACCCTAAGATTAAGTATTTTTCATTGTTATCCTAATGTAGTTAACAAATGAAACCCTACTTTAAAGTGCTGCCACAAACTAACATGTTTAATCTTATTGTAAAGTGTTACAGGTTTCTCAAAAAATCTTAAATTAAGCAAAATGGTTTTTAATTTTTACATCTCTCATCTGTCTGTTTCTGCCTCTGCTGCCTGTGTTTCCGCAGAGGTTAATTTGTTCAGTCCATCTCTGATCTCAGAGAAAATTCTTCTGCGTATCCTTAAACACCCTGATGTGATCCAGGAGATCAAGTTCAACGAGAACGAAAAGAAATCGCTGCATCACTACCTTTACCTGCGTGGGAAACCCGTGGACTATTTCATCCTCATACTACAGGTAACAGCACAAACTGACACCTAATGAGCTGATCTTTACCAGGGTCACAGCTTGCAGGGATTTTAAAGCCAATTAGACAGACGAGGTGTTTTAAGCAGGTTAAGACAGCAAGCTTTGGCTCGCAGCATGAGCGTGTGGTTGGCATTGGTTTCTGTTGCCACATGCTAAAGTTGAAGAATTGACTCTAGAGAACTGCTGGCTTATAAAACAGTACTTGTGAGACTTCCTGTCTCTAGTTTATCAAGGCCATATGGTGATGTTTGGGAACATGTAAATGTCTTCAGCCCAGCTGAACATCTATGTTGTGTGCTATGGCCTGATCAGAAATTATTTCAGAGGACCTCAGAAGAAGGTTTTAGTTTGGGGCCGGTAATATTTGTAAAAATGTTTTTGGGAAAAAGTCTCTTATGCTCACCAATGCTACATTTATTTGATCAGAAATACAGTAAATATTATGAAATATTACAATAAAACTGTTTTCTATTTTAATATATTTTAAAATGTAATTTATTAATGTGATGGCAAAGCTAAATTTTCAGCATCATTACGCCATTCTTCAGTGTCACATGATCCTTCAGAAATCATTCTAATATGCTGATTTGCTGAAGTAACATTTCCTATTATTATCAATGTTGAAAAGAGTTGTGCTGTTTTATATGTTTGTGAAACAAAAGTCAGGATTCTTTGATGAATTAAAATTTCAAAAGAACAGCATTTAATTGGAATAGAAATGTAATGCTTCCTTGCTGAATAAAAGTATTAATTTCTTTAAAAGAAATCTTACTGACCCCAAACTTTTGAATAATAGTGTAGATGAAAAAAAAAAGTTATCAGAAATATTAATAACTAACTTCTGTAACAGTCAAGCTGTTTTGCTGGGCAGTCGTGTCTAAGACTCACCTGGTATTAAGATGCGTTTTGGTCGATCGGATCACAAGTAGACGAGGGAGACACATACCTGTCTCGTTTGTTCACTTTTAACCACTTCTTTGAGGGAAGGGTCTATGGGCAGGTAAGTGTATGGGCTTTTTCAGATATTTAAGAAAAAATAAGCTTGCATAATTTACATATGAACTTGCCCAGAGAAGACGGAAAAACATAATGAGAGCAGCAGCTTTCATTTCTGCTCTCATAGTCGCAAGACCACGCCGGAACACTGAGTGCGTGGTAGAAATCAGAAATGGTGAGAGAACATTGTGCTTGGTACATTTTTCGTCTTCAAACCAAACTTGGGTCTTCAGCCAACAAAGTTTGAATCCCGTCTGGCTAGCGTGCTTCCCATAATGTTTTTTAGGCGTTAGGTTAGTAGGTGGAGAGTAGGCGATCTTTTGCGGCTGTTTGAACACATTCGACCACACAAGCATCTAAACTACGAAAGCAATCCAGTCAAATGCGTTTTCGATTACCTCTGGAAGTGGTTGAAAGTGGACAAGCTCAAAACATTTTAGGAACTGTTTACACCTGTATTTAGTGTCGTCCACTTGTGATCCGATCAACGGAAACGCATCTAAGGCTGCATTTACACTGCAAGTCTTAATGCACAGATCCGATCTTTTGACCTCATCCAATTTTTTGGCCAGTGTGTTTTACATTGACTTTAGACGCGACTGGTATCTGATATCTGTGTTTACATTATTTCCTGCCCCAAAATGATTGTTATTGATAGTTTTACATGCACATAGTAGATCCTCGGCTTTTGAATTGCCGTGCTATTAAAATTATTTATATATTTCATTGAGTGGCCATGATTAGCCTACCTGAATGGATACGTTAACAGCTGTCAGTGTCTTGGTGGATGTATTGCAGCGCGAATTCTGACTGAACGGATATAGACCAGAAAATAAAGGTAATTTGCATTTGATATTTTATCTACAGTTATCAGTTTTAGAATTTTTTGAATGAATTCGAGGGAGCAAGGGAGAGAGCGTGCGCGAGAGAGAGAGTAGCTACATTGAAGCTTTTGGATTATATGAAAAACAACAACTCGGCAGTCTCTTTTAAATTAACTGGGAAAAGGTTGACATTCAGCTGCTGAATAATGTATGTATGTGTGTGCGTGCGCAATTTCTTTCTAGAAAAATAGATAACGTTAGACATACCATGTTCCCACCTGAAGCTGCAAATTTTCAGCGTGAATGCATACATGCGGATATGCGTGTTTAGACGTAGGTCGCATGTCCAGAGATCGGATATGTATCGGATTTAAAACCACATTTGGAAGTGGCTCAGATCGGATGCGAAACAATCGGATCTCGTGTGGATTTTTGTGTTTACACGTGTGCAACTAATTCCGATCTGTGTCAGATGTGAGCAAAAGATCAGATTTTTTGTGCCAGTGTAAACGCAGCCTTAATAACAGGAGTAAACAGGGCCCCGGTTTTATTTTCTCTCAAGATAAAAGATGAAAGGTGAAGATTCAAGGAAAAAAGTTGCATCAGGAAGAATTCAAAACACAGAAACTACAGTAGAAAACAGTTTCTGCATGTTTTGATTTAAAAAAAATAATAAAATAAATAAAAGGAAAGCAAGAAAAGACCTCTTGACTTGGTCTGGCATGAGCTCAAGAAAACCTCTGAAGAAAGGCATCCAAAAATATGCTGCTACTGTTTTGTATAAAGAAACGGCCCAAAATACCTTGTAACTGTTGCACAACCACAGTAAAGTAGCAAAAAAAAGCATTTGATGGAGGTTATTACCAATAAAGCAGGTTTAACTACGAAATATGTCTGCACACGCTTTCCCATCCATTAGCTTGGTGATTTTACACTGTATTAAATTATCACCTGGATGAAGCTCATCTCAGGTTTTTTCCTAAATGTAGTGTTGTACTTTTTCCCACAGTGGTACCATCATTCATCACGTATTCCTTCATTCATTCTCTCAGTCTTTCTTGGATTTGTTGTTGTTATTGTTGGCCTCCTAAACAATCATTAGACCATTCAGCTCATGATGGTTAAACATCACATGCATACCTCAGCCTTTCAGTGATTCAGTGAATTTCAGACCACACACATTGTTTCTTCTATAATGAACGTTCAAATCTATGATAATCCTCAAAAGTAATGGGGGAAACCACAGAATATTACAAAAATATATCATCATGCTATTTTAAAGGTTCCTAATTTTGTTTTAGAGGTCTCCTACAATAAATTTACATGCATCCAGAATAAAAAAAACACTTTAATTTTCTCATAATATACATTGCAGCATCACTTCTTTTCTCATAGCGCCTGAAACGGATTGATAAAGGTTTCAGTCTCACTAAACCCCTCCTTTCCGAGAGCACCTTCTCTGCTGTGATTGGTCAGATGGTCCAGTCTGTTGTGATTGGTGATCGGAAACAAAACTGCCATTACCTGAATACAGCTCTAGAGGCTTCCTCAGCACTTGATACACAGTGATACGAACAGTAATGATGGTGTCGGTTTTACTGTATCAATTCGAGCGCGAGTCCTCATCCTTTGGAAGTGCGTGCAAAGTGGATTTGCTTTTACAGCACAGAAAACAGCATCTTCTCAACATGTAGATAACACAAACAAAACTCTTTGAGGTCAGCTACAACTACAGTGTTTGAGGGCGGGTCAAATAGACGTTCACGGGCAGCCAATGAAGACCATAGGCTGGCATTATGCAAATTTGTTACAAGTGTTACAAGTAGGTTCCAGCAGGAAGTAAGACTGGAATTACTAGCAACTCATTTGAGGCAGTTCAGAATCGGTTTCTTTCTTTTTGAGAGATCTTTGAAACTTTGCAGAACTTTTACATTCACAAACAGCTATATTACACACTACATGAAAGGTAATATCTGAAAAGGCTAATAGGGGCACTTTAAACTTTTGTGGCATTTACACTTCTGAGTGTGTGAACTTTGTTTCTTGAACTGTCATGGAATTAACTTGTCAAGTTCAAGCTCTCCGGTTAAAATGTCTGAAGTTAGTACACCGGTGTAGATTATTCACAGCAGGAAAAAGATTCATTAATAGATTATGAAGTGCACACTAGCAGCAGTTTGAGGCTGTTAAATATGTCGGGCATCTGTTTGTGTGGCTTTTGTTATTTATTATTTAAAGCGGCTCAATGATGTGTTTGTGGAAGCAGGATGTGCTGTATTATTTTGATTATTATTTAATACATTGAAGGTGCTTGCAAGTAGACTTCCCAACATGGAGACCTTTATTTCCTGGCACCAGTTGAAGACGGCCTCCAGCCGGGCCTCAAGCTGAGAGCGGGCCGAATGACCTTCATCAAAGATTAATGCTGCTTTCTCTGAGGTGTCAAGCTTTGTGCTAAAGATCCACAGCACTTCTTCTGTTGCACTCCTGTGCGTATGTGCTGAAAGGACTTGGAGTTTGAGGAATAAAAGAGTGTATGTACGTTTTCCTGTTTGCACTTGAAGGAAAAAGATACCTCTGAAAACCTGACATCAAGAAAAATAAATAGACATAACAACTAGTAAAATATAATAATGATAGACAAATGAAGAAAATAAAGACAGGATATTTTTCAAACTTTAATTTAAGGCACAATAAAATAAAGGTTTATCTTCTTTTAATATTAGTTTGCTAATGTAAATAAATGATAAACCTTTTAATGTTTATTTTTGAATAGTATAAAATTAAGGTTTTAGATAATTAGGACAAATTATAAGTTTAGCGTTTAGCTTTTGTTTTTAAAAACATCTACACAATTAGTTTCTCTAAAAATCTAAAAATAAAATTTAATTAAAAATAAATCCTAAAGTTTTGCTTTTAGCTTTAGATTAGGTTTTTTTTTTTTTTAGATTAGGGCCATTTACACGACAACGGTATTTTGAGGGCCTGGAAATGCAAACTTTTGAAAACCGGTTTCAAAGTGCAAGTTTTTTAAAATGATACGTTATTGTCTCCGTGTAAACTACAAGAACACGAATTTGTGAAAACGGTGATCTCATGCACATGCATATTACGTGTTTAGTCTATAGTTGTGTAGTGTTTCTTTACAAAAATCGCCAACTACTGGTCAGGCAGGATAATACAGCGTTTTTAGTCCTTTTCACAGAACCGTGTGAGTGGGGATTTTCCATTTTAATACATCGTTGTTCTGTAAGCATACCTTTTTTGTTTTTGTTTTTTTCTCTCAAAATCTTAACTAAATGTAAGACAATGAGATTCTGTTTTTTGGGGGATTTTGAATGATATACTGTCAGGCTTTGAATCATAATCTTTGATTAATGCTCTTGTTATTATTTGTAATTTGTAGGTCTTTGTGTGTGTGTGTGTGTATATATTATATAATGTGTACAGTGCTCAGCATAAATGAGTACACCCTCTTTGAAAAGTAACATTTTAAACAATATCTCAATGAACACAAAAACAATTCCCAAAATGTTGACAAGACTAAAGGCCTGTACACACCGGGATGAATATCGCGTGCGATTATCGCCGGCGTTTAACGCCTAATGACTAAACAAAGGGCGCCAATGTGAGTGTGCACACCAACGCGAAAACCGGCAGGCGTAAAAGCCTCATTTTTTTAAAAACACCTCGGGGTTTGTTTTTTTGGGTTGACACGCTGTGTTAAAAACTGGCAGACCAATGAGAGTGGCGCCTTTGTTCACGTGCCTGGAGATGCTGAAGTTACAGTAAAACACGACTTGGTGGCGCTCAAGCACAAAACGGTCTTGCCGAGCACACATTGATACCAAGACGACGAAGAGAAAGTCAGTAGACGAGGAAGACCCCTGCAAACTATCCCTGCATCTCAAACAGCTCCCTAGCTTCCTAGGTTGTGTATCAGTATACCGTGTAAATGAATGTGGCCGACTCCCTGATCAGTGCCCTGACTGAACTAGGGAGCTGATTGAGATGCCAGTTCTTGGCCACACCAATAGATGTGTATTATTTCTGTATTTTTACTGTTTGTTTTTTTTCTTTTACATTCAAGAAATAAAGTTGAGAATGTCTATTTCATAAATATGTTTATTTGCACTACCGTTCACTTGCACCACTGTCATTGTGACTTATTTGCACTACTGTTTCTGACTACCATCTCTCATATGTCATATATATGCCATTTTATATCTGCATTTTTATCTTCTTTAACTTTATTAATATCATAAATATGTTTATTTGCACTACCGTTAAGCACAAGCGCCATATACAGTCAGGGAGTGAATTTGCACGTTCACTCTGCACATCGCCAGTGAAAATCGCTTGGGTATGAACACAAAAAACATCTTGAAAAACACTGGCAATAAACACGTGCGATATTCGTCCCGGTGTGTACAGGCCTTAAGTTTAATATAACATCTGTTTAACTTATAACATGAAAGTAAGGTTAATAATATAACTTAGATTACACATTTTTCAGTTTTACTCAAATTAGGGTGATGCAAAAATGAGTGCACCCCACAACAAAAACTACTACATCTAGTACTTTGAATGGCCTCCATGATTTTTAATGACAGCACCAAGTCTTCTAGGCATGGAATGAACAAGTTGGCAACATTCTTTAAGAATGACCTCTTTTTAGAGACCGGATGCTGGATGGAGAGTGATGCTCAACTTGTCTCTTCCCCATAGGTGTTCGATTGGGTTCAGATCAGGAGCCACTGAATCACTTTCACCCTGTTCTTCTTCAGAAATCCAACAGTGGCCTTAGATGTGTGTTTTAGGATCATTGTCATGTTAGAAAAAAGCACGACGACCAAGGGCACGGAGTGATGGTAGCATCTTCTCTTTCAGTATAGAGCAGTACATCTGTGAATTCATGATGCCATCAATGAAATGCAGCTCCCCGACACCAGCAGCACTCATGCAGCCCCACATAAGGACACTGCCACCGCCATGTTTCACTGTAGGCACCATGCATTTTTCTTTTTTTTTCCTCACCTTTGCGACTCCATACAGTTTTGAAGCCATCAGTTCCAAAAACATTTATCTTGGTCTCATCACTCCAGAGTATAGAGTCCCAGTAGTCTTCATCTTTGTCAGCATGGGCCCTGGCAAACTCTAGGCGGGCTTTTTTGTGCCTGGGCTTTAGGAGAGGCTTCTTTCGTGGACGGCACCCATGCATGCCATTCCTCTGCAGTGTACACCGTATTGTGTCACGGGAAATATTCACCTCAGTTTGGCTTTCTACTTCTTTAGATAACTGCAGTGAACTTTCATGCATGTCTTCAACCCTTCTCATCAGAAGACGCTCCTGTCGAGGAGTTAACTTCCGTGGACGACCTGGACGTCTCTGTGAGATGGTTGCAGTTCCATCTTTTTTCAATTTTTGTACCACTTTTGCTACAGTATTCTTACTGATAAGTAAAGCTCTGCTGATCTTCTTGTAGCCTTCACCTTTCTGGTGTAAAGAAATTATTTTCTTTCTCAGGTCTTGTGACATTTCTCTTCCATGTGGTGCCATTGCTGACAGCATGAAATGGGAAGGGGTTTTAACACCCTTTTATAGTCAACTGTCTGCTGGACACCTGTGTAATGAATAATTAGACTCACCTGTGGTTGAATTCTTGTTAAATTAGACATTTGTGCTGCGTCCCAATTCGCCTACTAATACTACGCCCTAAAAGTATGAACTCTTTTTGTGAACAAAAAGTACTTACTTTTGAGTGTGTAGCAAAAGAGTAGACAAGCTTTGGGACATACTATCACGTCATACAATCGCGTCTTTTCTCTCTCTGTCGCATCCTGTCACCGTAAACTGGCCTGTCAATCATCTTACATCCTCCACATTTCATTTAGTTAATTTCCTGCCGTATCGGAGAGAAATGCAGCACATTGATCTGCAGTCGCGGGTCTTTCATGTGAAGAACTGTCCTCATATTAATGCATAGTGATGCATTTAAAAGTTAATAGCCAATCGGATCTTTATAAAAGTCCACATTGGTATTTGCAGATAAAAAATAACACAGATAACATTAAATAAATATTTTCTATCAGGTTGAACTGATTATTAGTCACTCAAACCTCTCAGCGTCGATCGCGCATATCCGCCATGTTTTGTAGTTTTTAACACTTTTTACTCGTGTTTGTAGTTCTGAACTGAATCCTCGTCCAACGCGCAATGGAATGTGGGCAATATTAGCCTTTATAGTGTGCACGGATCCACACTTCAAAAATCTACTGGAAATAGTAGACCATCCGGGGACTTTTGGCACACTCTTTTCAGCATACTATGCTTTGGGACACACTTATTTTAATCTCACATACTATTTAGGATGGATAGTATGGACATTGGGACACAGGGCTATAGTCTAAAATCTAGCTTTGCTCCAGAGACTTTCAGTGGGGTGTACTCATTTTTGCATCACCCTAATTTGAGTAAAACTGAAAAATGTGTAATCTAAGTTGTTATTAACCTTACTTTCATGTTATAAGTTAAACAGATGTTATATAAAACTTAGTCTTGTCAACATTTTGTAAATTGTTTTTGTGTTCATTGAGATATTGTTTAAAATGTTACTTTTCAAAGTGGGTGTACTCATTTGCACTGAGCACTGTATGCATGAATATATAGAAATATGTCTGGTGGAGTAACTCTAAACCAGCATAATTATACAGGACATCTTCAAGAGTGGCTAATTGTTCAGACAAACCACTGCCTAATTGATTTTGGATATATATAGTTTTGCACATACCTATTTTTAACTCTGCTTCATGATGGAGAGAATTATAGCAGTGCAGGAAGAGAGACTGTGATTGTCTATTTTCTGTATATAAATATTTGAAGATGTTTGCTTGTCCTCACTGCACATGAGCACTGTTGTTAGTTACTAAAACAAAGAGCTGTTAAACATACTCATAGTAATTTTACACTGTGTGCTTGGCCACCCACGTTATGTTTGTGAATGATTGACAGTACTGACGCTGAGAAGAGGTTACTGAG